>CAJHNH020003680.1:452709-495209 GCA_905116865.2 Candidula unifasciata
ATTTTACTACTACACTACTACTACTACTATTTTACTCTCTCTTACTATTTTTAACTACTACTACTACTACATACTCTACTACTATACTACTACTACTCTACTCCCTACTACTACTACTCCTCTACTACTACTACTACTACTACTACTACTACACTACTACTACTACCCCTTACTACTCTACTCCCATACTAAACTGCTACTACTACTAACTACTACCACTACTGACTACTACTACTACTACTACTATTAAATTACTACTACTATAACTACTACTACTTACTACACTACTACACCTAACTACTACTTACTAGTACTATTACTACTACGACGACTACTACTACTACTACTACTACTACTACTAACTACTACTACACTACTCCTACTACTACTACTACTACTACTACTACGACTACTACTACCTTATACTACTACTCTACTACGTACAACTACTACTACTACTACTGACTACTACTGACTACTACTACTACTACTACTACTACTACTACACTACTACTATACTACTACTACTAATACTACTACTACTAACTACTACTACTACTAACTACTGACTACGACTACTACTACTACTAACTGCTAAAACTACTACTACTACTCAACTACTACTACTACTACTACTACTACGACTAAACTAATGCTACTACTACTACTACTACTACTAAAACTACTCCTACTACTACTACTACTTACTACTAGCTACTACTACTACGACTAACTACTACTACTGACTACTACTACTACTACTGCTCTACTACTACTACGACTACTACCCTACTACTACTACACTACTACTACTACGAATGACTTCTACTAACTGCTACTACTACGGTTGTTTCTGCAGTTTTGTTAATACTACTTTTACATCTTCTACTGCGTCGCCGGTTGGGGCAGTATTGTTTGTCTGTCTCCTTTGATCCATCAACACTGTAGGATTTTTTTTTCATGGCTCTTGGTGGCGTGAAATGCTAATTTACTTTTTGTGGCGCACACAAGCTAGTCATAACTATAACGTTAAGCTCCCCCTTCGGGGATGCTTGTTGAAAGCGACGATTTTTTACCCCAGCAAAGCACCTACATATCTTACATTCTTCTTAAGAATGGATTAATGGAGAATGTTTTTTGATACAGACTACCTCATCGCATAGAAAACTTTAGCTGCAAACCTAATCCATTTGTAAAGTATATAGAAAAAGGCTTGGCATGAGTTGGTTGAAGGCTTGTAACTACATCGAGAGATGAATTCAGAAGAAGCATGTGAAGATAACCATATGGCTCTGATGGTGACGATGATGTTGTTGTTGATGATAAGGATGCAGCAGAAGAATAAACAGTAGAAGAGGAAGATAGAGATGATAATAAAAATCATGATGAATGAAAAAGGTGAAGAAATAGCAGAAAACTAGGACAAATAGAGGAGGAATAGCTAGAAGAAGACTAAGAAGAAGAAGAACAACAAGCAGAAGAAGAAGAAGAAGAAGAAGAAGAATGTGATGTCGATGACAATGATGATGATGAAAAATTAGAATACCACTAAAATACTGAAATAGAAGGCAATGGTTAAGGAGAAGGATGTGGATCGATCGAAATGTTTTTTTGGAATTCTTTGTGTGTGTGGATGTGTGTATATGTGTGTGGCATGTGTATGTGATGTGTGTGTGGGTGTCTAGAATTAACAAAACAAACACTCGGCATCTAGGTGGACATGTAAAACATGCACATTTGTTGGCTTTAGTGTTTCCGATTGTTCTTTTCGTCCAGGAGGCTGAGTGCTCTCGAGACGTCCGCCTCAAGTGCTGGAAGCCCCGTGTTCAGGAGTCGGTAAGTTTTTTTTTTTCACATAGACTTCTAGTAATTTCTCCTGGTGTCTTGGTAGTAAGATCAGACGCATATGTGTATTATTACGCACGTAAAACAATCCCTTGGCAGTTGGAAATGGAAAAGAGTAGCATAACGGCGCTGCCCGGGGAAAATTCGGATTCTTAAAGGTTTCAGTGACTCCTTTAGTCTATATTCTTCTTGGTCAGCCCCTACGCCTTGGTGCTTCTACTTTTATGTTGTACTCTTACGTTGCAGACATAACTGGACTCAATCTCAACAAATAGTTAAACCATTTCAGTCTTTGTTTTTCAGTGAATTTAATTATAGTCGTTGTTCGAATAGGTCGTGTAATTTCTACGTTTCTCACTACATCTCTTCAAGTTTTGTTCACAGCCCTTCTCAAACATCTAATTTTGCAGCTAGGTAGTTTTCTTTGGTGCTCTTGTGTCAGTACAGTGGTAGTAATTTTTCAAGACTATCTTGTTAATCCACCGGGTTAGAATTGGTATATATAAAATTGGAGTAAAGGTTCTTTTTTCACGCCTTTAGGCGTATAGGGCATAAAGGGCTAGACCTAGATTTGTATAGACCAATCTGCACAAGATGGGTGATGTGGTCAGCTTTATACCGGCCGTCTTTAGATCCCGGGACTGCACCCGAAACCCACTCAAGGCTGGGTAGACCTGGAAGTCAAGGTCATTTTTGAAAAAAGTCCAGCTCAGCCAGGAAGCGAACCCAGGACTTTTGATCTTCACGCGAGCGTATAGCCGCTACGCCACGGTGACTAAAAATTGACATATATAGTGTTAATCAAGTTCTCAGAGTATATTTTTTTTAAAGTTCATGTATCATGCAAAAACTTATGTGACCAAAATGCAAATTGCATAGTTTCACATTTTGCTTTTATTTGCGGTGTGTTTCAGCAGGCAGATAGATTGGTCGGTTCTGCACCACTTGGTGGTGAATTGATGTATGACAAGCTAAACATTGTGAGCGTACTCTAGGAGCGAGTTGACAGTGCGAAAGCACAAACTGATCATAACGGTCTGAGGAGAATGGCGCTGCGGGGAGTTACCAGGGAATCTGACCTGCGCTCAACACTCAACGGATATACAATCATACACTGGTGCCATCAGAACTAGAACTCTTCGTTTGCTGCTTAAGATGGGGAGGGAACGCTTATGGGAGTGTCCCGAATGTCATGATGTCGATTCTCATTTGCTTTGTGATTAGGATAAAAATTGTACTATAAATAATTATCATAGTGTCACTAACATAGTAGATAAATTGTTTTCTTTGTGTGCAATCGTTGATTATTCTCCTCGATTTTATCTTTACTGCACACTACATCAAAGATGACATATGTATTCTGTACCCTTCTATATATGGATTTTAGTCCTATCAATAAACTGCTTGACCTTGCCACGCAGTTCTCTGTGGCTGTTTTCTGTGCAGCAAGCTTCCCATCGTAATAGGTAATTTACAGAGATTCATGTAGTCAGTTAATGATTTCTTAATGTTTTCATATTTCACACACTTCAGCAAATAGTTCTCTATATTATTGTATTTCTGGCATATATTACAGGTCTCTTCTGACATATTCAAGCAAGACCATCCAAGTTGAAGTGTAAGTAATTTACGATTGTTCATCTGTTATCTGACTTTGTCTTTTAGGAGGATTAGGTAACCCTTTAGGGTGTGGTCCCAATCCACGGACTTTCCTCTAATATACATGATTTAACCAGTGATTTTATGTCTCCTGTGCTCATACTTATATTATTAGTGTTTTGATTGGATCAACTTTTGTCCTTCCCTATTTGTAATTTCATTACCATGTATTCCCACATGAGCTGGTATCCAAACAACAAGCACTGAGCATCCTCGTGCGCTTAGATGTGTGGTAGCCATATTAAATCTGGTCTGCTACATATTTTGTAATGCCGGTATGCCGGGTTCGATCCCAGCTGCGGGCCATGCGCCTTGCGTTAGTTTCGAAAGCGGTATCAAGAAAGCCGACAGCAATTATTTCGGCAGTGACAATGGGTAGACTATCAAGTAGGGTTTAGTTTTTCTATATTTGTTGTTGTTGCGGAATGTATAATCTCATCCCTAGCGTGTTATCTTTTCCATTGCACCCGTCTGTGGGAATAGGGAATTTATCCTTTATTAGAAGTGTGTTCAAATGTTAATGTCCAAGTCTCACACTGATAGCAAGTGGTTGGTATAAAGACTGCACGGGCTGCGTGGTCTCGAGGTAAGGTGTCCGCCTCGAGAGCTTGATGTGCCTGGTTCAATCCCCGGTAAAGGCTGTGATTTTTTCAAGTGGATTTGGACTTCTAGTAATTCTCCCTGGTATATGGGTAGTGGGATAGGACGCCCGTGTGCATTGTTGCGCAAGTATAAAATCCCATGGCAGTTGGAAATCAAAAAGAGTAGCTTAATTGCGCTGTCCGGGCATAATGTGGAGTTAAAAATCTACCTAAATGATTTCAGGATCCTCGCCGGTGCTGCGATACCTGTACACTACGCTTAGCTTCTCCGGACTCAGATTAGAATTAGAAGAAGAACAGCACTTATGGGTTAATACCCTTGTGCCATGATGTTGATCCGTTGTTCATCAAACTTCAAACTGCATTTATAATTTGTCATTCTTTCTCTTTTAGGGGAACCGGCTGTCAAAGTTGGAGACACTTGATACGTGATACGGTTGGCTTGTCGGCTCTTGTTTTTAAACATGGATCGTTAATCCTAATGTCGACTGTTTGATGTTCTCTTGTCTTACGTATGATTGTTTTTTTTTTTTTTTAAATCATTGTTTGTTTTGATATTATGTTTGAATCAGTTTTGGGGGATTGTAGCTGTGTTTAACAGCGAAACACGTCTGGCCGGCGATACGCAACGGTATTTAAGTAATTGCACCTTTTGAAAGCATTGTTTTTCAACGTTGCTGTAAAAGACACATGGTGGTGATTACCACTACATTTTTTTGTAAAGTAAAAGCCCTAACTGCTTCTATTGCTACTACCATCACCACCACTGCTACTATTACTACCACCACCACTACTGCTACTATTACAACCATCACCACCACTACTGTTACTATTACTACCATCCACACCACTGCTACTGTTACTACCACCACCACTACTGCTACTATTACTACCATCACCACCACTGCTACTTTTACTACCACCACCACTACTGCTACTATTACTACCACTACCCCCACTGCTACTATTACTACCATCACCACCACTGCTACTATTACTACCATCACCACCACTACTGCTACTATTACTACCATCACCACCACTGCTACTATTACTACCACCACCACTACTGCTACTATTACTACCACCACCACCACCACTGCTACTATTACTACCATCACTACCACTGCTACTATTACTACCACCACCACTACTGCTACTATTACTACCACTACCCCCACTGCTACTATTACTACCACCACCACTACTGCTACTATTACTACCATCACCACCACTGCTACTATTACTACCACCACCACTACTGCTACTATTACTGCCACCACCACCACTGCTACTATTACTACCATCACCACCACTGCTACTATTACTACCATCACCACCACTGCTACTATTACTACCACCACCACTACTGCTACTATTACTACCACCACCCCCACTGCTACTATTACTACCATCACCACCACTGCTACTATTACTACCATCACCACCACCACTGCTACTATTACTACCACCACCACTACTGCTACTATTACTACCACCACCCCTACTGCTACTATTACTACCACCACCACTACTGCTACTATTACTACCATCACCACCACTGCTACTATTACTACTACCACCACCACTGATACTATTACTACCATCACCACCACTGCTAATATTACTACCACCACCACCACTGATACTATTACTACCATCACCACCACTGCTACTATTACTACCACCACCACCACTGATACTATTACTACCATCACCACCACTGCTACTATTACTACCACCACCACTACTGCTACTATTACAACCATAACCACCACTACTGCTACTATTACTACCATCACCACCACTGCTACTTTTACTACCACCACCACTACTGCTACTATTACTACCATCACCACCACTGCTACTTTTACTACCACCACCACTACTGCTACTATTACTACCATCACCACCACTGCTACTTTTACTACCACCACCACTACTGCTACTATTACTACCACTACCCCCACTGCTACTATTACTACCATCACCACCACTGCTACTATTACTACCATCACCACCACTACTGCTACTATTACTACCATCACCACCACTGCTACTATTACTACCACCACCACTACTGCTACTATTACTACCACCACCACCACTGCTACTATTACTACCATCACTACCACTGCTACTATTACTACCACCACAACTACTGCTACTATTACTACCATCACCACCACTGCTACTATTACTACCACCACCACTACTGCTACTATTACTACCATCACCACCACTGCTACTATTACTACCACCACCACTACTGCTACTATTACTGCCACCACCACCACTGCTACTATTACTACCATCACCACCACTGCTACTATTACTACCATCACCACCACTGCTACTATTACTACCACCACCACTACTGCTACTATTACTACCACCACCCCCACTGCTACTATTACTACCATCACCACCACTGCTACTATTACTACCATCACCACCACCACTGCTACTATTACTACCACCACCACTACTGCTACTATTACTACCACCACCACTACTGCTACTATTACTACCACCACCACTACTGCTACTATTACTACCATCACCACCACTGCTACTATTACTACCACCACCACCACTGATACTATTACTACCATCACCACCACTGCTACTATTACTACCACCATCACTACTGTTACTGCCACCATCACCACTAATACTACTACTACCACCACTACACCACTACTACTACTACTACTACTACTACTACTACTACCACCACCACACCACAACCACTACAGCTACTACCACCAGCACACCACCACTACTACTGCTGCTGCTACTACTATTGCTACTACAATTGGTACTACTACCATGTATGCCCTTTTCAGTGTAGTTGACCAATCAATGAGCCAATGATGACATCCAGCTATCTCCAGTAGCTCCTAGTAGCTGTCAGCATGCGACAGCGGCCACCCCCATCGACAACAGCTTTGACGGGCTGGCTATACCAGGAAAGGGTTGCCGATGAACCCAATCTTATCGGTGAGTTCTGAAAATACCCAGCATGCAAAGTCTGGATTCGGCGGACTGTGCGGATAAAACTACCTTGTTTCAACGAACAAAAAGGCGACTACCAGCAGGCTCTGTAGAGAGCCTTGAGCACAGCAAGGGACCAACGAGGCCTGGCCCTCCACTGCCGAGTTCATCTTCTGACGTCTTGATTCGTCTTGCCACTGGACTTAGATGGACTTGGGCGAAAGATTGATTTTAACGATGATGACAATGATGACGATAGTGATGATTTTGATAGTGATGATGATGTGTACAGTTTTGTTTATCATGCTGGTGGTGGGTATTAACATTGACAAGTGAGACCTTTAGGTCTACATGTGTGTATGTGTGATTGCGTGTGTGTCTGTGTGCCTGTGTATATGTATGTCTGCGTATGTGTTTGTGTGTCTGTGGGTGTGTGTCTGCGTGTATCTGTGCGTGTGCCTGTGTGTATGAATGCCTGCGTATGTTTCTGCGTGTGTGTGTCTGTGGTTGTGTGTATGTGTCTGCGTGAGCATCAGCGTGTGTGTGTGTGTGTGTGTGTCTGCGATTGTGTGTGTGTGTGTGTTTGTGTGTCTTCAAGTGTATCTGTGTGTGTTTGTGTCTGCGTGTGTTTATGCATATGTGTCTGTGTGTGTCTACGTGTGTGTGTATGCCGGTCTGTCTGTGTGTGTGTGTGTCTGCATTAATTTCTATGGGTGGGTCTATGTGTGTATATCTGTATGTTTGCACGTGTGTGGAATGTGTGTGTCTGTGTCGGTATGTAGGTATGTATGTGGGTAAATGGGGTGTGTTTATGTGTGTGTGTGAAGGTATGTGGGTGTGTTTAAGTGAATGGGTGGGTGTGTGTGCATGCATTTTACCACCCATGCTTTTGTGCTTTTTTAAAAATATATATTCATAATATGCATATTATCATATGTATGTAACATGCTTATTGATACAATACAGCTGCAGTGTGAAAGGGCCGGATGTAAGACGGGCCTGCGTGCCTATTTTGTGAACCTTTGAAAATAAAGTTTGTTCGTTCGTTCGTTCTGCCGCTACCGCTGGATTATAACAATGCGACTGCAGGGTTACATAGGACAGAGCGGAATGCAGGCATAGACTGTGAACCATATGTGACATACAATAGTCCCGCAGGTCAACTAATGATGACGGTGATGTTAACTCTGCTGTTTGTATGTGTGTGTCTTATAATCCGGAACTAATAATGGATTCTTTATGAGTCACTGTGTCATAGTGGCCAGTAAGATTGTTTACAAACACCGACGCCCGAATGTACACAAGTACGCAACGGACCCTTTCGCGCGTTATTAAGCGTGTTTGTGCTACACCTAAATCTTGTAGACCAATCGGGGGTGTGATGTGGTAAACATCAGGTCGGCGGCTTTTACTTCCCAGAACTTTATTGTAGAAATTTCCGGTTGCCCTGGGAGGTAATGTCATTTTTGAAAAAAAAAAAAAAAAAAATCGGAACGATGAGGATTTGAATCCATAACCTTCAGGCCCTAGGTGAGCGTCTAGCCACCACACCATTGCGGCATTTGTAATATACAGAATTTGCTAAAAATTCTCTTGTTTAGGGAAGGGTGCTTTATTGTCATTGACCAAGTATATAAGAAACTGTAAGTCCAAATGCTTACGGAGGTGTTGGTCGTGAGCATACCTTCTTATTCTTGTTCCTGCTCCTCGAACCGTCAGGGCATAAAGATTTCGCTGAAACGCGCCCTGCTACTGTTCGCTGTGTATTTAGTACTCTTCTGAGGCCTTTCAGCATATTATCGCGGCTTGATCAATATGAGCGCCACATTGTGAGTTCGGTTGTAGGTAATTGTACATTACTTTCCTCCCCCTTCCCTCCCAGACTTACCCTTTCCTTTTTTTTTTCTAACTTTACTACTGCAACTTTTTTAATTTAAACGGACCAAAAACTGACACGCCAATTATCACGCCTCATGTGCCAGGGGGACAACTGAAACATCCTTGACCGCTGTACCGTGTTCTAAACCTGTTACCGACAATTCGTAGCTCATACATTTAATTGGAATTCAGTTTTTCTTTTGCAGTCTTCTAGAAAACCGAGGCATTTTAACATGCCATCGCGGCATAAAAAACATGAACGCCACATTGTGAGTTTGAGACCAGTTGAAATGAATCATGAAACGGCTCCTCGAGGAATAGTTCAGACTCAGAGGCGTCTCGTTAATGTACAGTCCAGTGCGTATCCAAGACTGAAATAGAACTTAATTTCAGAACTGAGATCTGTTTTCATATAAGAGGGTTATATTTTATCCAGGCTGATCGTCTCGCTGAAAAAGCTTGAAGTGGCTTTGTTTTAACGGGGATGATGGGAATTCAGGCTTGCATCAGTTAAATAATTTTGACGTTTTACAGAAGCTGAAATTTATTATAACAAAAAGAAAAGCTGCTTTTCACTGTTTCAGACTGGGAACGATAAAGAGAAAAATAGGATAACTTTGTATGTGTGTGTGCGGCTAAGCCAAACTCTCCACATTACACGTGTTAATGGACACAGCAAATTGAACGTTGTAAAACGTATCTTCTATCCCTGCTTAGCCGGACATATACGCCTTAAGACGAACAGAGTACACGGTCGGTGTTCTAAACCGGGCGGTTCCCGGAGTTCACCCAGCCTGTAGGAAATGCGTACCAGAGTTGACACTCTGGGGTAAATGGAGGAACGTCGCTGTAGCTACAGAGTTACGTGCGGATGGCGACACAGGGGACAGTTTCTTATCAGCTGTCCGTACTGGTGGCAGAGCACTTTTGGTTTATAACCGTGTGCAATGACGCTGGTTTACATCTACCGACTTTACATTTACCTTTTAGAGTGAAGTTCAAAATGTTATAATTTTGATTATTACTGTTGCCACTACAATTATACTGGTTCTAGCGACGACGATGATGATTATATAGAATTAGCTGAAATATGCTAAAATGTGTGCTGCAACCAACATAAAGTAGCTCTTTGTCATTAAGCTAGTCGTTATATTAAGGGACTTGCAATTCTTTACTATAATCCTTCTTTTTCTTTATTTCTTCTTTTACCTCTTAGAGTGTCGATGAGATGTCAGGTTCTGCTTCTTGCTCTTCTGCCCGTCTCCACCACACATACACACACACATCATGGTGTTGTTGTAGACCTTCTCCACCACACACACACACATCATGGTGTTGTTGTAGACCTTCTCCAGTGTTATCCTAGTCTTTTTATCTTGCTTTTGGTCTGCCCTGTCCTGTACGTCATTCTTATTTAATGCATGCCATGGATGGTATGACGTAACAAGGCATTCCTTATAGGTGGGCAAACCATTTGATTTGTTATCTGTGTCTGAAATTTAAAAAAGGTTCTGTGACTATTGTTTCTCTTACGTCCTTCTTACTGATTTTGTCTCTTGAGCTCACTTCTCAGATATGTAATTTCCTTGAGTTATATAAAGAGTTATATAAGCAAACAAAGTAAATGGCATTTCACGCCACTGATGTATCAGGCATATTGTGTTAAACCCATATGTTTTAATACCAAATCAGCATTCGATAATGTAACATGGCCAACATCATGCCGACCACCTTTACTTTCCATTACATTTCTTGTACCCGTTAAAGACAGGGGAAGCCTGGAAAACCTATGTCAAGGTATTCGAACCCAAGATGACAAGCAAGCGTCAAGCTACTGAGCCACTATGGTACCTACTTCTAATATATATACCCCTTTCTCATGTGAGTTTCAGATCTCCATTAAAAAAAAAATGAAGCATAGACCCATTGCCCCCTAACAAACATGTCATAGATGGTGACTAGTTAGGGGTGTTAACTTCTAAGTCTTAGTGTCTCTACCTGAGAGGCAAGAAACCAGCAGTCCAGATATGTGAAACGGATGTGCACTCAAAACTCAGTTGTATGCTCAAACCTAAAGTCCAATGATGGACGAAAAATTGAAACTTTGTGTCGAAGTTTACAGCCTAGAGAACACTAGGACGAGGAAGACATAACCCCTCTCCCATCTCTCTCCACCCACCCCCTGTTTTCCCCTACAGTTTCAGTCTCTGTCATTTTTTTTAAATCTTTAAAAAAAAAACCCACCTTAATGTGGATTGGGACCCAAAACTTTCGGCACATAGCTCAAACGTCTGGCCTCTTCTCTGGGTCGCTACTCATCCAAATTTTATTGAAATGATAATTCTGAAACAAATTTACATATACATCTTACAAAGGGGTGCAAGATCAAAGTCAGCGCTGCCACTACGCCACTCCTTGTATTGGAAGGCTAGCCCGGTCAACAAAAGTCTTCAGAAGTCGGATGTATCGGCCGAAAAATCGCAGCCGAGCTGTGGACGGAAACAGCGCACGTGCATCTTCGGATGAACTCATAAGAAGAAGAAACTATTGCCTGCTCTCCCCAAATGAGCGTTTAGTCATTTGATCGGAAGGAAAGACAGATAAGACGATCCATTTCTTCTTCTTCTTCTTCTTCTTCTTCTTCTTCTTCTTCTTCTTCTTCTTCTTCTTCTTCTTCTTCTTCTTCTTCTTCTTCTTCTTCTTCTTCTTCTTCTTCTTCTTCTTCTTCTTCTTTTTCTTCTTCTTCTTCTTCTTCTTCTTCTTCTTCTTCTTCTTCTTCTTCTTCTTCTTCTTCTTCTTCTTCTTCTTCTTCTTCTTCTTCTTCTTCTTCTTCTTCTTCTTCTTCTTCTTCTTCTTCTTCTTCTTCTTCTTCTTCTTCTTCTTCTTCTTCTTCTTCTTCTTCTTCTTCTTCTTCTTCTTCTTCTTCTTCTTCTTCTTCTTCTCGTTGTCACATCTAGGATTTTACACCCACAGATGACAAAAATTGGCAGTAAGAAAATAAAAAAAAAAACAAATATGTTTTTCGATAATTCAGTGCACTTAGATCATGACGTTAACTCAGTGCCGCACATTTCTCCTCTTAACGAACGTTACAGAGAGGGACAGTCCTGCAGTCCTGCAGTCAAAAAAACTTGGCACTTCAGCATTCTAAAGGTAAGAGTACAAATCTGATCTGGGAATGATGATGGTGAAAGAGTGCATACCATGTCAACCCACGTTTATCGTCGTGACAAATAAACTCGATGATGTCAATTGAATCAACATTGTAAATGGACAGTAAACAAGGTTAATCTACTCTCCATTTACCGAACAACCATTTGCTTTAAGTCGTCAACAGTTATTACATTACGATGCCAGAATAGAAAGATGACAAAATAAGTACACACCGTGTTAAGATATTTCTCCAACAATTAAGTAAAGTAAAGGTCCCTTTTCCACTCCTTTAGGCGTATAGGGCATATAGGGTTAGACCTATATATTTTTAGACCAATCGGCACAAGATGGGTGATGTTGTCAGCATTAAGCCGGCTGCCTCTACTTCTCAGGACTGCACCCGGTACCCACACTGGCTGTGTCGACCTGGGAGTCAAGATCATTTTTAAGCGAACCTACGACTTTCCGATCAGCACGCGAAAGTCTAGCCGCTACGCCATGGCGACTCCCTCTCCTACAAGTTCTTGATTTTATTTTTGTGTTTACATAAGCAAATACACGTAAATTGGAACCAATAATTCTAAAAGAGCTTTATCCTGAAACAGAAGTCTTGCTTGCTACATGCATCCAGTTTTAACATATGGCTGTGAGTCCCAGACAGTCGGTAGAGATGTGGTTTTACAGAAGAATGCTTAAAATACCCTGGACAGCCAAAAAAGAACAACCACAAGTTTTTGAAAGAGGTGGGAGTCCAAAGACAACTTATAACAGACATTAGAAGTAGACAGTCGCCATTTTTCGGCCATGTTATGAGAAAAGGGAAAATAAAACATATTGTGACCACTGGAAAGATCTGTGGAAGGATGAATAGAGGAAGACAACGAGAGAAGATTCTTTGCAGTCTTGCTGCATGGCATAGAGGTGTGTCAGCACACGAACTGATACATGCTGCAGGAGATCGCAGATTGTGAAGAGGCATAATCGCCCACACCAGTCGGCAAGGCACCTGATGATGATCTTGATCGATGAATAGCTTTGGTTGAAGTCATGATGCTCCAATAGTATTAAAGAACTATGCAGTCTGACGCTCTGGTCGTGTGAACAGCATTTTTAATATTCACTCTGTTCGGATTGTTAGTCTGGCTAGCTGGGGGTCAAATGAGAAGCAAATGCGTTTAGGTACCATACAAATTAGATTTTTCTTTAGATTTGGAGATTTTGCAATGTAACTGAAACCCGGCTCCTTCTTTTATTGTGTCAGCGAAAGATAAATGAGCCGAAACCAGTAGTAAAAAAGACCGCACTGGGCAGATGAGAGCTCGCCACATTTTACAGATCAATCGGCTCTTGATGGATATGTCGTAATTTCATACTGCCAGTTAAAACTGCCTAAAATATTTCTTAGTGCCAATTTTACCCTGGCAACCCGGATCAAGCTTAATAATTAATGGTATAGTTTAGAGTTAGCAGTAATCTTATATTTCCAAGTTGTGTCGTGGGTTAAAATGGTAGGGACAAGTGTGGAGTTTAAAGTCTACGATTCGTCCATTTATACATATAAATAACACAGACAATGGTTGTCTTATTTATATTTTAAAAGGAAGGTAAACGACGATGAAGGGTCTACATCGCCCTTACCATCTAAATGTACAACTTTTATTCTAAATATAATTCGCTTTTATTGTAAATATATATGTAAATATTGTTGATATAAATGGAATGTGAAAGAAATTATTTTTTTATATGTATTTACTAAAACCAGTGTTGCTGATGAATCAATAAAATTATGCTCTATATAATGAAAACTTTAAAAAGAAATTTATAAACTATTAAACGTCTTCTGGTTATTTGTTAAACAGAGAGAACCCGGAGGGGCACAGTGCATAACAGGAACATCGCCCTCTCCGCCTCCACTTACAAACTTTCAACATTACAAAACGGGGCCAGGGCAACAGGGTCTGAAGAATGCAGCGGTCATTGCAGACCATTGCAGGTCATTTCGGTCATTGCGGTGATTGCAGTCATTGCGATCATTTCAGGTCATTGCAGACCATTGCAGGTTATTGCGGTGATTGCAGTCATTGCAGACCATTGCAGGTCACTGCAGACCATTGCAGACCATTGCAGGTCATTGTGGTCATTGCCGTGATTGCAGTCATTGCAGACCATTGCCGGTCATTGCAGACCATTGCAGGTCATTGCGGTGATTGCAGTCATTGCGATCATTTCAGGTCATTGCGGTGATTGCAGTCATTGCAGACCATTGCAGTCATTGCAGACCATTGCATTCATTGCAGACCATTGCAGGTCATTGCGGTCATTGCGGTGATTGCAGTCATTGCTATCATTTCAGGTCATTGCGGTGATTGCAGTCATTGCAGGTCATTGTGGTCATTGCGGTCATTGCGGTGATTGCAGTCATTGCAGACCATTGCAGGTCATTGCAGACCATTGCAGGTCATTGAGGTGATTTCGGTGATTGCAGTCATTGCGATCATTTCAGGTCATTGCGGTAATTGCAGTCATTGCAGACCATTGCAGTCATTGCAGACCATTGCAGGTCATTGCGGTGATTGCAGTCATTGCTATCATTTCAGGTCATTGCGGTGATTGCAGTCATTACAGACCATTGCAGGTCATTGCAGACCATTGCAGGTCATTGCGGTCATTGCAGTGATTGCAGCCATTGCGATCATTTCAGGTCATTGCAGACCATTGCAGGTCATTGCGGTGATTGCAGTCATTGCAGACCATTTCAGGTCATTGCGGTGATTGCAGTCATTGCAGACCATTGCAGTCATTGCAGACCATTGCAGGTCATTGCGGTGATTGCAGTCATTGCTATCATTTCAGGTCATTGCGGTGATTGCAGTCATTGCAGACCATTGCAGTCATTGCAGACCATTGCAGGTCATTGCGGTGATTGCAGTCATTGCTATCATTTCAGGTCATTGAGGTGATTGCAGTCATTGCAGACCATTGCAGGTCATTGCAGACCATTGCAGGTCATTGCGGTCATTGCAGTGATTGCAGCCATTGCGATCATTTTAGGTCATTGCAGACCATTGCAGGTCATTGCGGTGATTGCAGTCATTGCAGACCATTGCAGTCATTGCAGACCATTGCAGATCATTGCAGACCATTGCGGTCATTGCAGACCATTGCGGTCAATGCGGTGATTGCAGTCATTGCAGACCATTGCAGACCATTGCAGGTCATTGTGGTCATTGCGGTCATTGCGGTGATTGCAGTCATTGCAGACCATTGCAGGTCATTGCAGACCATTGCAGGTCATTGCGGTGATTGCGGTGATTGCAGTCATTGCGATCATTGCATGCTAATCAAATACAACATTACCCACTACTATCATACCAAACAACCGAGCTCGCCCTTTCATCGGTCACCTATCGTCCGTTGAACTACCACGTCTAGCAGCTCAAAAAGAAGTAGAAGAATCTTAGGAAAATAAAGACTAAGTTACACAGCGAACACAATGATGTACATCCTCCATGCAAAAAGTTTCGTGAGGTAAATGAAAAACAGAAGCTGCTCCATCAACATACATATGTTCTAGATATTCGGGGGCTGAGTTGTCTCGAGGTATGGCGTCAGCTTCGAATGCTGGATGTCCCGGGTTCAAGCCCCGGTGAAGGCTGGGATTTTTCACGTGAACTTCTAGTAATTTCCTTCTGGTCTCTGAGTAGTAAGATCGGACGCCCGTGTGTGGTGTTGCGCACGAAAAAAAAAATTCCTAGCAGTTGGAAATCGAAAAGAATAGCCTAACAGCGCAGGCCTGAGCAAAATTTGGAGTTAAAAAGCTACCTAGGGTATTTCTGGATCCTCATCGGTGCTACGGAGCTTGTGCAATGTGCTGAGATTCTTCGGAGTTATGCTTGAGTTAGAAGTAGAACAGAGCACTCATGGGTTATCACCATTATAACAAATTGCATGATGATGATTCGTTGTATAAACAAAAAACAATGTTTTAGACACACACACACACACAAAAGCGGCGAAAGGGGGTCCTCATAAACCTAATCCTATTTTAAAAAGCATAGTAATAATACTATTATAATTAATGATAATAAAAAAAAAAAATGATGTTAAAAATAAAAGGATATATTTGCAATAATATGAAATGTATAAACAAAAACTTTTGAAAAGAATGTCTGTACATTGTTCAAAGGGGATTGCTTCGCCTTCTTATAAACTTGTGAAGGGATGAGTTGGGCTCAGCCCTCAAGCCCCTGTGCCAAAACATTAAACGATAAGATCTTTCAAAAAGCCGAAATATATCATTTAAATTCTTTTACTCAGGATCTTTGCTGCAACAGAAGATGACAACCGTGTCAACGAGTCTTTCCTTTATAACTGGGAACGCTGATTCGTCATGATTGTTGCAGAAATTTTAATAGCAGCACATTTTCCAGTGACTTCTTTTTTAGCCGATAGAAACTTCACTGGCTTCTAATGATTACAACAGACACTAATTTGAGACCTCATTTACCCCCCAAAAATGACAGCGAAATTTGCAAATCATATTTTTGTGGTCAAGAAAATCAGCTTATGTTAAACATCCATGTCATGTATGGCAATCATTATCATCATATGTCGAGAAGTGTAGACTGTTAAACTCATAATTTATACGCAGTCTGTGTGTCACACAATTAATCATAATAATACAATAACAACAAAACATGAGTAATAGTAAATGAAGAGGACTCTTGTTTTGCCCAATCCATATGACTAACCATATGACAGTTGCCCAGTGGTTGCTGACGCTAACTGGACCTGGTCTCATCGCGGCACAGGTACGATTGACAGAGCAGAGATAGAGAGTTCGGTTCGCTGATTACAATGGTGGTATGTTCTATGGTTAGTTTAGGTCTTAAATATAAAAATTTTCTCCAGTTGTTAAACTGTGTAGACCTAAATTATCAGTATTTATTATAACTTAAGGATTCTATTTGAGTTCAAGTCACTTGTGTTAGCTGGGGTGCTTAACGTGTGGCCTGTGTAGAAACGATGTTGGTTGTTAATGTATTGTTGTGTGTGTGTGTGTGTGTGTGTGTGTGTGTGTGTGAGAGCGTGTGTCTGTGTGTGTGTGTTAATCAGGTGTGTTTTGTGTTCATGAAAATGAATAGATGTAGAATGTGATGGTTATATTAATTTGCTTGATTCAAGATAGAACTTGTAGTTCGTGCACTATTTTTTGACTAGGCATTGCCTATTTAGTAAAATATAGTTGTAGTCAGATGTTGTTGTTGTGAAAAACAATTATTGACATATTCTTTGCCAGGCCTTTAATGATCATATGTCATGCCCTCTGCACAGAAAAACCCCTGTCTTTTCTCTACTTTCCTGTTTTTACTGTTCAACGGGGAACTACTTATTGTTTTACCAAATTTTCGTTTCCTCATCTCCCTTTTTCAATATTTTTGTTTTTCTCTTTCTTCCCGCTGGCACGCACAAACACAAACACACACTTATATATATATATATATATATATATATATATATATATATATATATATATATATATATATATATATATATATGTAAATGCATTGACTGGTTATGACCTTTCATACGTATGACTAGTGTAATGAGTCGTGATTCAACTTGAAGCTACGCTTCCAACTATCTTGGAATGAGTCTTGGCTTACTTGAAATGAACCTTGGCTCACTACATATTGGTTTTCGCCACGGCTCACTCTCTGGATGTTTACTGCTACAAAACTTGCACTGCTTTAACGTCTAGGGTTGACAACACAAACGCCGCTCAGCTTCTTTGACATTCTGTCAGTTTATTCTGGTCCATTTATTTCACACGTTCAAACATTATTCGCACTTCTATCACTCGCGACATATTCGAACACTAACCATTTGCACAACATAAAAACTACATCTTCAATTACTACAACCGTCTTCCCTGACTTCTGATGATCCACTGACCACGAGTCTAGCTCGGGCCTCTCCTCGCTTACTCCACGGGCCACAATTATCTCGTGCCATCACTTGTAGCACGGACTTCCTGCTTGCCACAATGTACTCGTGGAGACCATGCAAAGCAGGGTCATCACAACTAGCAGAATGAAACAGAATTGTATCAGATCTCGATTCTTCTATATATATATATAAAATCAATGTTTGTGTGTTTGTTTATTACCTATAGACTCGGAAACTACTAAAGCGATTTCGCTGAAATTTTAAGGATATGTTTGTTTTGATACCAGGATTCTACCTGTCATGGCTTGAAAAAGGTGGCGACATTTGTTAGAAAAATATTTTCATTTTAGTGACATTAAATTAAAGCCACGTTCGTAAATGCGCACGCGCAGTAGTCGGAACGCACGACTTCCAACATTCGCCGGCGAGATACGTACAGGAAACCAGACTATCTCTATATCTGTGCAGGCAATGATTGCGACAATAACCATATTAGAAACGATTTCTATTTTCTATCTTTTCAAACAGCCTTCGATGAGTTGGAAAAGTCGGTATAATTGGGGGGCGGGGCGCATCAATGACTATCTCTACTTCTGCGCAGACAATGATTGCGACATTAACAGTGTTAGACATGTGCGATTTCTATTGTTGTGCCGCTTCAATAATACTTAAAGTTTATGTCTGGAATATCTGTCTTTGAGAAAACAAGTGCCTGCGGTTTTGAGTTGTGTTAGAATCGGGACACAGTAGTAGGGACACACATCTTAAATAGTGTTGTTCTCTTTTCGTTGCTACGATGGAGTGATTGCTTGGCCGAATGGTTAGAACACTGGGCTCCCGTTTGGGAGACCAAGGTTCGAATCCGCAGTAAAGTTTTTTTTTTACCCGGGGCAAAATAAAATCCTCACCTGCACTGTCATGGCGACAGCACTCACCATGTAGCCCTTATACTAAAAAAAAAAAAAAAAAATTAAAAAAAGTACATGTATGTGGGTAAACCAGTTGATAATTGAATTTGACCATTTCGCATACTTATGATTTCATTTAAAACTTTACGATTGCATGGTTAATCTGAATTTTCATAGATATCAATTTATTTTCCTTTAGATTTAAAAATTTCGTCTGACATTGCGTTGGAATTAAGCTGTGCTGTTTAGCATAGCGTTTATTTTTCATGTTCTTATTGCTTTACACTTGGTTTTTATTTCTCCCAACTTCTTCGATAAGGGAAAGAGTAGTCGGTGAATTGGGGTGGAGGGGCACAAACTATTTACTGAGAGAACTTCAAGTCACAGTAACTGCCTTACCACTCAAAGTAGCAGCAGCACAGCAGTAGTAATTGTGGTTGGGCGGTTACATCGTAGTGATGTCATGCCGGAGACAGCCGGTATGGTGATGGCGTTTTTCTGTCAGGGAGCGAAATTACACCTCCTACCCTGACCAGTCCGTTCACGGCTTTCTGTCTACTCCGATCGTAAAACAAATAGCAGTGACATTATTTTAGCTATAGTGGTGGTGGTCGTGGTAGTAGTTGTACTGGTACTTTAAGGATGGTGTGGTAAATATTACACTAGCCCCATTTACTACTCATTACAATTCCTGCTCCCCATTTTAGTCTGGATGGATATGGATATCAATGTCAGTTAAAAAAAAAATATCGTCAGGTGATGATTTTCAAATCTTTAGAAGAGGGAGAGAGCAGTAGTCGATGGATGGGGGAGGGGTGATGACTGAAATTGTTAACTTAAAGAGCTTAAAACATGATTTTAAAGTTTTCATTTCCTAATTTGTTTACACTTTACTAACGCTACCTCCGCTATTCTATTTTTTTTACGACTTACTTTTGTTATTTACAAGTACAGTAGTAATTTTACTTCCGTCTCCTATAAAAATACAAACAGCTTTAGCACGTGATGACCAAATAACCATTTTTGTTACTGTGCTAATAATACCATTTAAATGACCACTAATTTAAAGACACAATTATATTTTGTGTTCTAAAGTCGGCAAATCAGACTATCTCTTTATCTGTGCAGACAATGATTGCGACATTAATTATATTAGACACGTGTGATTTCTATTGTCTTTCTTTTCCAGAAACCTTTGATGAGGGAGAGAGTAGTAGGTGGATTTGGTGGTAGTGGTGGGGGAGGGGGGGGGGATCAGAGACTATTTCTATATCTGAGTAGACAATGATTGCGACAGTAACCATATTAGACACGTGGGATTTCTATTTTCTTTCTTTTTCATTTAACTATTTTGTGACACAGCAACGCGTGGCAGGTACAGCTAGTTCTTTAGTAAAAAACGACTTCATAACATGTCATTAAAAGTGAATACCAATGATCGGAACAGTCTGTTTTTTTTCGTCCAAGGCCAGCGATCTGATTTGATTATCTCAAATTTTAGAATAACTCAATACCCGCCGAGACGCATTTTCTGGCCAGAATATTCTAAAAGAAGTCTGAAAATTATAGGGGTAAAAAGCACATAATCACATTTCAGTCCCTTTATTAAAGAACTCATGAATAAGTGAAGATAAAATTGATTCTCAGATGTCATACGTGTTACTGTGTTGTGCTTTCTCCATAACCTTCTGCAAACACACTGGCCTCCCTTCTCTTTATTCTATCTGTTTACATAACAAATCAATCTCGATTCAGTCTTTTTAAGTATTCCTCTCACAACTCCAACTAACAAATTGTGAAATATTGGATAAGTAAAGGGTCCTTTTCCACGTGTTCATGCGTATTGTATTATTGTATTGTATTGTATATTTTACAGAACCAGTCGGCACTCGGCGGGTGATGTGTCAACATCACGCTGGTCGCTTTTACTTCCCAGAACTTTACCTTGTTTAAGGCTGGTCGAACCGGGAGCTAAGGTTTTAAAAAAAAAAGTTTGCAGATCCGTCAGACCTGAACCCACAATCTTCAGGTCGTAGGCGAGCATCTAGCGGGCTGAAAATTGTGACAGCTTGGAGTAAATTGTTGGCCCCCTCCCCACTCCACCCTATTTTCTAAAGTATTGACAGTCAGCAGATGTCACACTGGATAGATATGAATCATTTCAGTCGCATATTGATTACAGGCATATCTGTCAAACACGTTCTCTCATACGGTCCATCCTGTCTGAATACATCAATATTCTTTTTCTTCTTCTTTACGTCTTCTTTTACCGCTCGAGGGATATATAAGGTCCGTGCTCTTATGGCTGCTTCAACCATAGACACATCGTGGTGCTGCAAAGTTTCTCTGGTGTTATCTTCCCACTTTGTTCTTGGTCTAACTCTTGCTCTGTGTTCTTCTCCTCTTTTGCTATGTGCCTTGTGATAAATATTTAGAATAAGTAAATACGTTTATGTAGACATTTAATAGAAGTAGGAGAAGGGGGGAGGGAAGAGTAGGAAAAGAAGGAGGAGGAAGAAGAAGAAGAAGAAAAAAAAGAAGAAGCAGAAGAAAGAGAAGAAGAAGAAGAAATAAAAAAGGAGGAGGAGAAGAAGAAGAAGAAGAAGAAGAATAAGAAGAAGAAGAATAAGAAGAAGAAGACGAAGAAGAAGAAGAAGAAATAAAAAAGAAGAAGAAGATGAAGAAGAAAAGACCCAAAAAAAAAAAAAAAAAAAATAATACCAATAATAAACAGCAGTTTAAAAAAAAAAAAAAATAACATAAAAAGAGTTTTGCAGCCATCGGTTCTTATTCCAGGCTAGGGGAGAACAACATCTAGAAAATAAGACACATTTCATCTAAACGTCTTCTCAAAGACTGTTAAAAAAAGAATCCCTAATCCCTTATGTATTGCCACCCCGTCAGTCTTGTGTAGAAGAATGAAAGTTTTTTACCAAGCAAAGTTGTTACTCGCTTTAAAGCTGGATATTGTTTGTCCCAGTTTGAAGAAGGTAATCACTCATCTTCTAGTGGGATTATATTTTTCGTTATTATAAAGCCCCACCCTGACTCTAGCCAAGCGCAGCAATATAGCCCGGCCATAAATATGGTCTAATGGCTGAACGCGGTTTTTGGGACCTCTCCACTGGTGATCCTCCTCCACATGGTAGCATTTCGTGTCATCGGGTGTTTATCGCTTGTGTGATGTCCTAGTGCGGTAAAATCTACTACTAATACTGTCCTAATTTAACTATTATCCATCTTCGTTAGTGCCAGCTGGGACGCTAATTGCAATGGATGCGAATGCAAATACATCATTAGACTGGCTAGAGATTGTATACAGTAACACTGGCTTGCTAATATATGCTTGGTGTTTTATATTGCAGTGACTTCTTTAAAAAAAAAAGTACATTTAGGACTTCAAAAGTTTTGGGAATATAATTCTAGCACACAGTTTAACATAGCTCAACCGACACACGGGGTGATATCTATTTTTGAAAAGGTTCCTAGATACCGCCAACCTTCATGACTTCTCCCCTGTCTAACTCTTATGTTTTAATATACTTATACCACGTGTGGATTCCAAGGCCCTATTATAGGGAAAACAAAAATAGACCCACTGCCTACCCAAAAGCATGTCGTAAGAGCCGACTAATTGGGAGCTTCCTTCGAAGTCGGAATGCATCTGCATACAAATAAGTCAGATTTGTAAAATGGATGCACACGCAACACTCAGGTTCTGGAACAGGACTGCAGTCCAGAAGTGGACGAACAAACATAACTTTCCACCGGATTTTACAGCTGGTGAACGCGAAGAAGAAGAAGAAGAATATACTTATGCATGCTACCAACTGTTACTGATTACATTCTTGTTCTTATTGTATAGTTACGGCAGTGTTATTATACAACCCAGAAGAATGCAATGCCAACTCAGGGCGGAAACTGTCGGGAATGCATTGCTTCTTACTGTGTGTGCCGAGTCGGCACTGGATGATATAGGTAATGTCTGAAACACAGATTTCCCGTGTGGGTTTCGGGGTCCTATTTTAAGGTGGGGTGGAGGGCAGGGATGGCAAACGCTTAACAATTATGTTGTAAATGGCGACTAAAGAGTCAAATACCATTTTAAGAGCAAAGTAGCAGAAGCGATGGGAAGAAGAAAAAAGAAGAAGAAGAGGAGGAGGAGGAGGCGAAGAAGAAGAAGAAGAAGAAGAAGAAGAAGAAGAAGAAGAAGAAGAAGAAGAAGAAGAAGAAGAAGAAAAGTAGAAAAGAAGAAGAAAAAGAAGAAGAAGAGGAAGAAGAAGAAACATAAAAAAAGAAGAAGAAGAGATGGAGAATAATAATAATAGGAAGAAGAAGAGAAAAAAGGAAGAAGAAGAAACAGAAGAGGAAGTAGCCGTAAAGGCGACCGACATGATGTTGACCATAATGTCAATCAAGTGCCGATTGCTATATGAAAAAATGAATTTAATACAAATTGGCAAAAGGAGGAAAAATGACTTTACTTTTACTCTACCACAATAAAACCAGAATAAGCTGACTGTACCGCTGCTTGCGTGCCGCGAAGTGACTGAAGCTCCAGAATCACCTGTGAAATCGTGGTTTTCTACGTTCACACCCTCACGGCAACTCCATTACACCGTTTCCCTTGCTGTAGGTTTGCAATGGAGACTAATTCTCCGCCGACAGTGCTATCGTTTCCTTATCTTTCTCTATCCCATTTTATTGGTCCAGTCTGATTCCGTTTCTGCCCAGTTTTCACCTATTTCAACATACCTGCGTAGGCCTGGTTATAAATGGGGTGTTGAAGCCCATTTTATGGAGATTGACATGAAATACCCAATTACTACAGCCAAGAGTTCTAGACCTTCAATTTTACACGTCTTTACCACAAACATAACACACATACACACACTCACACAAATACACACTATACAAACACACACACGCATCACGTGCGTATATATACACGAATACGTGACACACATTTTTAGCATCAGGGCATCTCAAGGTTCTCCGTGGTCAAGTTGTCTCAAATCTCTGATCGTTGCTTGTATCGTTTTGGACTGTTTTTCAGTTGGCTAGTGCAGTTATTTCAGAGATCTTAAGGAATCGAATCTGTTGCTACAGAGATTCGTAACTGACGCGGCGCCTTTGACAGGTAAACAGCTCCTCTGCGCAGAGATAAAGTCATACAAAGTCCAACGAATAAGTAAATGGAGACTGATTTTATTTATAGACAACACAAAAATGCCATCTACAAAGCAAAGCATGGCATCTAAAAAGCCAACATTCGTCTATGATCTGGCAGCTCTTCATCGACAACAAACAAGCCGCTATTTTGTTGACCTAGTCAGAGGTACATTGTAACGTAATCAGCACGGAGCAAAAAGCTAACAATAAATTATTTTTTTGAACTCAGAAAAGGTGCCATTTTATGCACCAATTTTATGGGGATAATTGTTTATTTCGTGCACACATTTTCAGGTGGTATTCACGATTCAAAAGTGGTATGGACGTGATTACTAATGCACCTAGACCTGGACGCCAAATTTTTGTTCGTAATGATGAACTCATTGCAAAAGTCAGAGAACGGATACAAAAAGATCGTTGTTTTACTGTGATAATGATGGCTGATGAATTTGGTGTTTATAGAAAGACTATTCATAAAATTTTAGTGCAAGATTTTGGCAAGAAAAAAGTTGCTGGTATGTACCACATTCGTTGTTTGATAATGAAAAACATCAGCATGTTGAGTACTCAAAGTAGATCTTAAAAAAAAAAGAATTTTTGGCCTATAAACAAGTGTGTGTTCCGAGCCTTCCACCCTATTCCCCAGATTTGTCTCCCCGTGACACAGTCGTTTCAGTGTTTCTTAAATCGTGCCACTTGCTATATTAATGAACAAGGGGCTTACTTTAAATAAAATACAGATTATATCTTCAACTGTTGATTATTTTAATTTTTATGGAATTAGTCTTATTGCATTTCCCTTGAATGAGATAAAACCAAGCTTAATGAAGTCGACCCTCTAGTCCTTAACATCTCTAAATACATACAGTCATCTCCTTGTGAGATGCAATTTTTCGTTGTTTGAAGCCATACTCTGACTCTTGCCAAGGGCCGCAATATAGTCCGGACATAAATATGGTCTAATGGTTAAACGAGGTTTCAGTGATCTCTTTACTGTGATCCTCATCCACCTGGTGGCACTATGTGTCATCGGGTGTTTATCGCTTGTGTGATGTCCTAGTGGGTTAAAATGTACTTTCTTCATTCCTATGCATATTAATCAGCTGTTTGTGGGATGCAATTTTTCGTTATTTGAAGCCCTACTCTGACTCATGCCAGGGGCCGCAATATAGCCTGGCAATAAATATGGTCTAATGGCTGAACGCGGTTTCTCGGTCCCCTCCACGGGTGATCCTCATCCACATGGTGGCACTTTGTGTCATCTGGTGTTTGTCGCTTTTTTGATGTCCTGGTGGGGTAAAATAAGATAGATAGAGATCCTCATTTGTGTCACTCTCGTTCCTCCTCACAACCAACAAATCTTTCGCCTTTTACTAAAAAAAGTAATAAAAATTATCATTTGTCATTCTTGTCATCTCTTTGTGGGATACCATGTTTTTTTTTTGTTTTTTTTTGAAGCCCTACCCTGGCTTTTGCCACGGGCCGCAATACAGCCCGGCCATAAATATGGTCTAATTGCTGAACGCAGTTTTTGGGACCTCTCCATAGGTGATCCTCATCCACATAGTGGCACTTTGTGTCATCATGTGTTTATCGCTGGTGTGATGTCCCATTGGGTATAAGGCACAAAATATTATCAAAGTGGTGTGAAATGAAGGGATGGTCTATATGAACAAGGGAAACATATAAGTACTTGGGTGGAAACTCCAGCTGCTTCAACATGCTGAGATAAGAAATACAGTCTAGAATTCAATCTGGAAATAAAGTAAAATGTACACTTCAACATCTGCAAAAGTAAAAGTGTCTGTCTCGCAACACCAAGATCAAAATATATAAAATGTTGAAAAAGATCAGTCGTTTTATATGGCTCTGAAACTTGGATAACCGCTAAAAGATATGTAGCCTTATTACAGGCTTTTGAATATAGAATCTTACTACGAATCTTTGGACCAAGATGTAAACAGCAGGGAATGGAAAGTGAGAAGCAACAGGGAAATTCATAATCTGTTTAAATTACCATTTATCACTGGCATCATGAGAGCTAATAGACTGAAATTGTTGGGCATATTACAAGAATGTCAGATGACAGAGAAGTAAAAACTGTATACACAAGGGAGATGAATGGTCGTGGACCACGAGACAGACCAAGAAGACCATGGAGAGATAATGTTCAGACAGACCTGCAAACACTTGGTGTCACCAACTGGAAAAAGAAGGCCACCCAGAGAGATGAACTGAGGCGGGTGATATCTGAAGCAACGAACCTCAGGGGCCCATAATGCCGTAGAAGAAGGAGAAGAAACCCCTGTTTCCTTGTAGCATCTCATTTTCAAAGTTACAAAGATGTGATGACGTCAGAGACGTGTGTGTTAGGTGTAAAATCTCTCCACAAATAGAGGCTGAACTCAAGCCATTGTGTGGCGAAGTCACTATACATTAGGAGATGTAAAACCGGATACGTTAGACAAATTGTTACATGTCCCAGCAATCTCTGGGCCCCTCCCCCCACGAGCCAGATTTGATGGGAAGATATTGGAGATTTGGACCGGAGATACTGAACAAGCCCAAATTGAATGACAAAAGTGCCTGCGGTCGTTGGCGAAGTCGTTAATGGACTTTATTCCCGCAGACGAACGTATGCGCGTGTTGCTAAATGTTGCTGAATGTTTATCGCCTGGGTAACGGAAGAGTACGCAATGATCACTAACTGATATCGATATCTCGTAAAGCACATTAATGCTAGAGTGTACACATTAAGTTTGCTTCACATACATTCATGTAAGTTTCCAGAGGTGAACTATTTAACACTTTCCAAATCACTTAAGTGAGTTGGGTTCTAACGAGTTGGAATTTAAAAAAAATGAAATTGTCTCCCAGTCAACCCTTCCTTAAATGGCTGCCGGGTAATGTCATGGAAAGTAAAGGCTCCGGTGTGATGATGACCGCATGACCTAAAAGAATGCCACTTTATCTGTAACAATATGAGTTTAACACGATACACTCTTTGTGCCACTGGCATTAAAAAAGAAAGTTTGCCTTTTAAAAACAATTTACAAATTCATAAATTTATACCAACGTTATCTTCTTTTACCCTTTATCCACTGTATACTCGAGGGGATCGCAAGAAACTCTAATGTATTACCCTAGTAACTTTCGTGTTGCTTTGCCACTAATGCGAGCCTGTGTTCGACTTTGTCTTGTCTCCGTGACCCAATCGGCAAAGTACTATCGTTTTCAACCCCAGTCAAAGAGAAATGCAACCACAAATTTTTCTAGAGAAGCGGCTGGCCGAACGGCTAGAATGTTGGGCTATCGAGCAGAAGACGCAGGTTCGAATCCTCGGTAAGGTTGGGGATTTTTTTTTCTGTCTGGTTCAAAATAAAACCCTCACCAGCACAATCGTGGCGATAGCACCAGACATGCGGCCGTAAACCTCAAGCTCAAAAACCCTCCTTCCCACACCGCAAACGTGGTATGATAAAGGCAGCAACTAGCAGTTTTTTGGTAAACTTTTCTAATGCTAAAGTGGTATCTTTCAGGCAGCCACGGTGGTATAGCGGCTAGATGCTAGCCTGCGGTTTCGAAGGACGTGAGTTCAGGTCCTGACGGTGCCTGACATTTTTTCAAAATGACCTCAGCCTTAAGGTTTACTCAACCTCAAATGGGTACCAGGTCACATCATCGGAAGTAAAGGCCGCCAGCGTGATGTTGATCACATCACCCACCAAGTGCCGACTGGTCTTTCAAATATACGTCTAGCTCTATGAGCCCAGTGTGGCTGAAGGCGGGGAATAGTGTCCATTACTTCATGAGATATCTTTCCAATAACTAAATACCCATTACAAATTTTATTAACGTTGTATTTTTGCACCATATAGCTGTTATCAATAATATAAAAATAAGAAATCGAAAGAGAGAGAGAGAGAGAGAGAGAGAGAGAGAGAGAGAGAGAGAGAGAGAGAGAGAGAGAGAGAGAGAGAGAGAGAGAGAGAAAGAGAGAGCGAGAGCGAGAATGCTTGTGTCAATTTAAGCTCGATAGCTTACAAGGATATAATTTAAATATCAAAGGGAAAGTTTCGCCCAGACAGACACCAGGAGTGAGCTTAATAAAAGCATATAATACCCTTCCTCTAGGTTTAACTAGCTAGCAGGTATAGGTACCGGAAATATAACTAGAAGTAATAGCAGTCGTCGTGATGCTAGTCACACTGGACACCGTGTGCCGGTTGGTCAGGAAATTACTTGGCTTATCACCGAGCTCCCAATACATAGACATGGCCGATTAGACACCTTTTGCTTTTTGGGGTGCCTAGTTAACCAAGTTCTTAGTGCACTTGTTTCCATAGCGAGGCTCACACGCCGTCTGGAGGTGACAAGTTCTATTCCCGGCACGGTAATCATAACTTTCGATTTTTATGTTGTCTAATGTATTCTTCGATCTTTTTACTTCTTTCTATGAGTGCCTATCAATACATTTTCTGTTACTTTATTAATATACGGCACGTTCATTGACGTGTACGTGGGTCTTGTATTTATTTTAAAAGCAGGTGCGTGTCCTTTACATGACGTTCTTGTTCAACAAAAGCATGGGGGGGGGGGGGGGGGGGGGGGAGTGTGTTTGGAAAAAAAAGGGAGGGGGGGAGGGCAGGGCTGTTTGTGAGCCTATTTTACTTACAGTAGTTTAACAGTACTGAATGAATGGTCAGCTCCGGACACCAATGCGAGGCGTTCTGCTGCCAAATCGCCCGTAACTGAGATCAAATTCGGCGCCTAAACCACAGACGCTGTATTTACTTTACCCCATGGAAATCATCTTTGTTTACTTCACCGTTTACATACCGAGTCTGTGTAGCTGAGGGGTTATAGCTAGTCCTGATGTATGAAAGACACGGACGTGTAATTTGAAACGTTTTGCTTTATCATCCCACACCTTCGCACTTTATCTTCCACACTAATGCCTTGCAACGCACAGCTGTGGAAAGGTCAACCATGAAAGGATGATTATCTTTCGTGCCACCTCTCCAGCTTGCTCATCATTTGCTTACTTTATAAAGGCATATCACTAATACCCTCCAATTGAGGAGGCTGCATGGTCTCGAGGCATAGTGTCCACCTTGAGTGCCAGAGGTTCCGGGTTTAATCCCCGGTAAGGACTGCGATTTTTCTCACGTGGACATGGACTTCTAGTAATTCCCTCTGGTCTCTGGATAATGAGATCGGACGCCCGTGTGCATTGTTGCGCACGTAAAAATTGAAAAGTAGCCTACCGGCGCTGCCCGGGTAAAATATGGAGTTAAAAATCTACCCAACGTATTTCAGGATCCTCGCCGGTGCTACAGAGCCTGTGCGTCTTCGGACTCTTACTCGAATTAAAAGAAGAACGGAGCACTTATGGGTTACTACCCGTGTATTATGATGTTGATCCGTTGTTAAAAAATCCTCGAAAACCCTCTAATTTCCTTGCTGTTAACTCCCTCCCTCCCAACCTCCTCCTCCCTTCTTCCTCAAGAACAAACCCTCCCGTCTTCTATACCGGTATGTATATATCTATATAATTTTGCTTTTTGCTAACTGAAACTGTCAGCGTCTGTGGCTTAGGCGTTGCGAACGCGCTTCGTAATGCCAGGATTTGAATCATAGCTGCTGACGATTTGTCTTGCGTTGGTTTTTACAGTGATACCAAGAGCTGACGTTCAGAAGGCAATGGCAAACTACTGAACGTAGCATTTGCCTAGAAAACCCACAACAGCAACAACAACAACAACAACAACAACAAAAAAAAAAAAAAAAAAAAAAAACTGGGTTGGTTCTGCAAAGTCCTGCAAAGGATAGCCAACTAACTTTTAGGTCTACGAAATTTAACTATTATAATCAGGTCACAGCATAGAAAGGACAGTTTTACACCCGCCTCAACCCCTAACTCCAGTCTTAAAAATACTAGTTGCCACAATCTCAAAGATTCCTCATTTCATTGAGCGTATCTTTACATCTCATAACTCACTCAAAAAACGGTATATCTCTTTTTGTGTAGATCTGTCCCAACTGTCATAAAATGACAGGAGATGATAACTTGATAATCGACTGGGTGTTTCCACTTTTGAGATTGAGTTCAGGGATTTATATAAATACGACGATCCGCGTATAGTTCAGGATCTATGAGCCCTCTTCCAACAACTTCAGTCCAACCATATATGTATGTATAGTCTGGAAGAGAGTACAACCAAGACAAGAGATAGAGCTAGTTAGAAATCCATTATAGCCAGCCTTCCATGTGGAGACTGACTGACACAAGAAATGATAGATAGGATTGGTTTTTCTGGTTATATTTCATTTGCAGATTATTCACAAAGAATTCTGCGAATAGTCTGGTACTGTTGTGTAGTTGGCTTCATGTAGCATAATATGTTTTTGTTCAGTTGGCACACATACAATTTACTTAGAAGATTAGAGGACATCGCACCAATCATCATCATCATCGTCATCACCTTCATCGCCATCATCACAACCATTGCCACAGTCGTCATCATCATCATCCTCATTGTAGTCGTCCTCATCATCATCGCCGTCATCATCATCATCGCCGTCATCATCGTCATCATCGTCGTCGTCATCATCATCGCCATCGTCAATATCGTCATCACCATTGTCAATATCGTCATTATCATCATCGTCGTCATAATCATCACCATCACCATCACTATCCTGTTGTGCCGTCAAAAGTCACATACAGTTCTCTGTCGATTCCTTGACTACCATCTGTGCAGGACCCAGAGTTGCTGAGCCACACGTCAGTGGTGTTCTAGGACAAGGACACACTGATCCAGACCTGTATACACTTTTCCACGGTCATCCTAGAAACGGGTTTCAACTGGGGCCTGGCCCGTCGCAGATAAGATAGACGTTCCCTTTGAGATTGGATGGTATCTACCTGAAAGACGAGGAGCCAGTAGTCAACACGCAAATACGCCAGATCAGTAACACGAATATGTGCGTAAAACTTGAGTCCTGGATTAAAATTAAAGTCCAGAAGTGGGCGACCAACCAGTATTTTCATATGCATTTTACAGCTGTAAACACGAAAAAGTAGTAGAAATTCTTTCATGTGCAAACTTTTTGATATCGTGGAATCCAGTTCCGCATCTGTTTCTTCTCTTATCAGCCTTTGCATTAAAGCCCTTATTAAATCTCTGCCCATTTATTTACTATTTTAGTGTCCGTTTTGTGATTTAGTAAGCGTTGTCGTATGTGTCACAACGTACCCAATATATTGCTATTTCCTTTCTATGATAATTCGGATACTGATGGCTGTCTGAATATTTTTTTTTTCTGATTTCCCTACCCTTCTTTAATATTTACACATTTCCTCATAAATGTTGTTTCCGATTAATTAACACAATGTTACGTCTCCAAGATTGAGATAATGAGCATGTCAGAAATCTGAAATAAAAGGAAAAAATTGACTTTATCAGAAACTGCACCAAAGATTGTGGACACTGTAACATATCCTGGCAATTAACGTCTCATTTTAAGAAATCTCCAGAATGCTACAAGAATCAAATAATTTTTTTTACTAATTAAACGAAACAAAACAAAACATTTTCTGCGGACACGCATAGAAAAAAAAAAGAAATTAAATTATATGAAAATAAAAGGACATACGAAAAAGAAATGGAGCAGGGGAAGAACGAGAAAGATAATGTGACATTGCAAATATCAAAAAACTGGCAATGTCACACCAAAAAATGAATATCCAGGCATTCTGACATTGTTACATGAGGAAATGTCTCTTAACTGAAAAACCTGACATTGTCCAACAAAACAGCATCTGTTTCTAAACAACTTGACATTTTCGCTTGAAAAAAAAAAAGACATGCATTTCTAGGCAACTTTACAGTTTCGCATGAATAAACATAAATATCTAGATAATTCGACACTGTTACGGGGAGAAACATCACTATCTAGACAACATAATATTTTCACACAAGGAAACACACATACAAACACACACAAATATATATAATCACACTGACATTGTATCTAGACAACAATATATATTTAGACAACTTGACATTGCCACGCAAAGAAGCCTCTTTATCATGATTACCTGACATCATAAAACGACGAGGGATATCTTTCAGACAACCTAACCTGTTCATATGGATAACTATCACCATCTAAATAGCAAATACCATCATATTGATAAACATTTGGTACTGTTTGCACAGTGCCTCTCTATCGTATGTGCATCTTCTTATTTCGGAAATATGCGCATGCGAACAGCCCAACACCGCATTGCCGGAACTGTAGCGGACGGCTACCGATACTAAGTTTAAAGATTATATAGTGAACAAGTATAAAGACAGCATTTATTAAAAGGGAGAAGAAGAAGAAACTTATTAAATTGAATACTATCAATGATAACCAGTAAAAATTAGGGGGTGCCCATGCGAATAATATATCGCCATGGTAGACCGTAGACCAGGGTCGTCTTAACGGAAGGACTCGTGGGAAACTTACATAGGGGCCTCACGAGATAAAAAGCCCCATGCTGATCTGTGGGTTCTTGTTACGTTTTCCGGCACAAATTCACACTGGTTGATCTTTCATTCATGCTTGCTCACCTGTCACACGGACTAGTCTATGTTACAGGAGTGTCACGTTGTATTTTCTTCGCAAAGCTTTCTGAGTTGTGTGTTACTCGTTGTTGTGAGCAGCGACAAATAAATGTTAACAACTCTGAAACCACGGGTCGTACGCTGCACTCTCTCGTGAGGCGTAGGTTAAAACTGTAGGGGGTGGGGGGGCGGGGGGAAAGGGGATTAGGACCAGTTCTAGATGTTGTGGTTTCGTTAAAAGCGGTGACGTCGTGTAATATAGGACATGGCCTGTAACAGCACCGGAGACAATAGAGCGTGATACCTCTGTAACATAGACTAGCCGTGACACAGGTGAGCAAACCTGAATAAAAGGTTAACCAGTGTATATGTGGGCCGGAAAACGCAAAAGAATCAATATGTGTGTGTCAAGTGACTTACCATATAAGAATTTCGAGGTAATTGAAAAAAAAAAAAAAAAAAAAAAAAAAAAACAACAAACAAACAAGGAAATCTAAGTTGTGTAATACATATCGTACTATAGCTTTAATTAGTCATGCCAGCAAAATCCTTTTGCATATAATTCTGAGGAGAATTGAGAATAAATTGGATTACGAAATACAAGAATCACAAGCGGGCTTTAGACGTGGCTGGGGAACAAGAGACCATATTTTCAATATGAGAATTATCCTAGAGAAGTGTAGAGAATACAAGATAGATCTTCATACCTGTTTCATAGACTACAGCAAGGAATTTGATTGTGTGCAGCACCATAAACTATGGCATATAATGAGAGGCATGGGATTTCCAAATCATCTGGTGCACCTAATGGAATCTCTTTACCACAAACAACAAGCAGCGGTCAGAGTGGCTGGTGAAACATCAGAATGGTTTCAAGTGCAGAAAGGAGTGAGACAGGGCTGCATTCTTTCACCCTCTCTCTTTAACATAAATGCTGACAATTTTATGAGAAACGCAATTAGCGATGAGACATGTGAGAGCTTTGATGAACTAAAAATTAGAGGTAATCCTATCCCAGAACTCAGATATGCAGACGACACAGTTCTCCTTTTCAACAGTGTACAAGGTTTAGAAAACTTAATTCTGGCCGTCAAAAAACACAGCAAAGAAGTGAATCTGTTTCATAAAAAAAAAAAAATTGTCCTCAGTAAATACAGCACACCAACCACGTATCGCAATCGAAAATTAAGAAATAGAAAATGTAACCGATTTCTAATGCTTGGGCTCTTTAGTGAACAACAGTGGCGATTGCTCAAAAGAAGTCAGAAGAAGACGTGCATTGGCAATGCAGAGATTAAATAACACGAAAAACCTTTTGCAAAGCACTAGTAAATTGGTTAAAGTAAAAATCTTAAGATCATGCATTTTTCCTGTGGCAACCTACGGTTGTCAGTTTTGGACTCTCACTTAGTCACTAAGGAAAAAGATAGGAGCTTTTGAATTGAAATGCTAAAAAAAAAAAAAAAATTCTCAGAACACCATGGATCAGAAAGAGGAAAAACATCGAATTCTAAACGAGCTAAACATCAGGGAGAACTGTCCTGAAAGTAAAAGTATTTTGGCCACATTAAGCGTCATGGTGGCTTGGAAAAGACAGTGATGGAAGGTGCAGTTTGTGGAAGGCGAGACAGGGGTCGACCACCGCGAAAATGGATACAAGACATTGAAGATGCACTGGCATTGAAAGCACATGGGGCTGGAGAGCTGGCTAGAGAAGGGGATACTTTCGTGAAGAGAGCGACGTTCTGTAAAGGACTTGCTGATTGATGATGAGTAATTTTATACTCTGCCAGCTAATCTGTGTTTATGCTTCAACGTCCGTTTTGTTGGTGCCTTTAAAAAAAAAACATAATGCAAAATGTGTTTAATGTTAACGACCATTTATGTTTCATTCCTGCGAGTGGTTGTTGTAAATGCGCCGCAGCACACTGGTTTGCCCAGGGGCCCATGCTGCCGATACGACAGCTCTGTGTAGGCTGCTACCAAACCGAGCCAGGAGGTAACACGGGCTGGGTCTGTGATTAAAACTGAAAGTCACCATTTATAGCAACGAGCCGTATGCCTGGTGTAATCTGGCGTCAACAAGACTATGTAGAGTATCGTGTTTCCATGTAATATATAACTGGCTAAGACGCCACTGGCGAACCCTATTTTATGAGCTTCCTGTCCATTACGTGTCTACTCTGCATGAGTGAATATAACGGCTTCGATTTTACATACATCCTCGATTTGATCGACAGTTAATTATTTCTGTGAGCTGGCAGATCTTGCTTATGGTTCCGAGCCAGAAACTTTATTTGTAGTATTTCCTGGTTATAGTGAGTAACAGTAAACTCTTTAGCAGGGCTATTCAATTAGGTTTACCTAAGGGCCAATATTTTGAAAACGGGGATAGTCATGGGCCAGTGACCCGATGCCAAGTGTGAAAAGGTAGTTAATATTACATCTGGCAATAATTCGCGGACCACTCCTTAAGCCCTCGCGGGCCCGATTTTTCTTCTTCTTCTCTTCCACCATTTACGTCAGCGAGGTGTTGGCGGAAAATGTAGATCGTTTGTGCGCTTTTTTCAATGCTTTGTACAAGTTGGTGTTTATTTCTGTTAGGTTGCTTCTGATGATGACCCTCCATTTCTTGCGTGGTCTTCCACTTGCTCTGTGTTCATTTTATTTCTTCAGCGTGGCTCTCTGTGGCAATTGGTACGCGGACATTTCATCAGGTGGCCAAACCATCTCATTTGTTGTTCTTTAATGAATTGTATGACTGGTTTCAGCCCTGGTCTTCTTATTTCTTTAATCCTGATTTGATCTCTTTCTTTCCCCACACACAGCTCTCTTAAGACATCTCATCTCTGTTGTTAGAATCTTCTTGTTACAATCTTCCGCTCATTAGTTGTAATAAGGGTCCATGTTTGGCACTGGTAGCACAATATATGTCAAAAAACCGTTCTTGTGAGATTTGCTTTGGTTGACAGAAGTAACTTTCTATGCGTCTGAAGCGGTGTTGATTGTTCCATAACCAGATTAGCTTTCGCACATCGTATGTGGATTTCTCAGTCCATTCTTCCATCTTTAATCATATTTGCCGGTTGCTCCCTAAATGGGTAACTAACCATTTGCAGAATGTTGTTGTTCTTTCTGCAAAGTTTTTTGATAAGTTTGCTAGAGCGTTACCGGGTTAATTCGAGCAGCAAGTCACTGTAGTTCTGTAAAACACTAATCTACAGCAAAGGGACGTCCGCTCCCTTGGGGAATCGTGAGAAAGCTTAAAAGGGGCGGAGGGAGGGAGCCGTCAGTCAGTTTTAAAAATCAGTACATTTGCCCTTGTAATAAGCTGTCATAATATTTTGTTTTCTTAAGTTTAATTATTAAAAAGAAAAAAGTCTTAATCTATCTATTAAATAAAACGTTTTTTCTACCCTATGTGTAGTTTGTACATCTACCGTTAAAAATATAATTAATATGAAAGCAAGCGCATTTAATTACAGATTAGGAACACATCCCATTCCTCCCCTTTTGATAACATTTTGTTATGCTGAGGGGAGGGGGTGGGGTGGGGTGGTGGTGTGGGGGGGGGGGGGGGCTACCATGTACTCAAGCGGGGCACACCTGAAATAGTTTGGATGCCAGTTCAATTTCATATATGCCAGATTTGTGGAATCTGGCATAAAAATGTCAATATGGCAACCCTGGTTATAAAGTTAAAAAAGGAACTGACAGTAGAAGTAGTAAATTTTATCCCACCAGGACATCATACAAGTGATAAACACCCAATGAAAAAAAGTGCCACCATGTGGATGAGGATCACCCGTGGAGAGGTCCCAGAAACCGCGTTTAGCTAGCTATTTAACCATATTTATGACATTGCTATATTGCGGCCCCTGGCAAGAGCCAGGGTGGGGTTCAAAATAACGAAAAATTGCATGCCACATGGGGATGACTAGTGGATTGAACTGACAGAGAGACGTACAAACTCGTGTAACGTATTTACCCGTACGGAAAAGCGCTTGCTCGTATGTGTGTGCGTTGGTGTATGTATACACGTTAGTTATACTGTACTTCATATTAAAATACACTTTATTGTCTAGTAAGCAGGCGAAAGTAATCCTTGTCCCATCAACGCTTGAACGGTAAGCAATTACTGCCACAAAATGTCAGTCGCTAACGCTCGATTACTTTCAATTCATCTGGCAACAGTCTGTCAAAGCGGGCCGTCTATTATTTATGAGCCATTAGAGGGAGGGAGGTAAGCACTTACGCGCATCAGAAGGTCTACCATCTACACCTGAATGTAGATTTGCTACAGATAACGCTGGAGGATAAAATATTTACAGAAATGGATGAAACTATTGTACAGTAAAATGTATATACTGTATAAGCAGGAATATTAACAGAGATGTGTGCGCATATAGAAAACTATAGCGATACGTATTTTACACAATTATTGAGAACACACACATACACCCATATATATATATATATATATATATATATATATATATATATATATATATATATATATATATATATGGAGTGTGTGTTTGTGTGTATTACGGAGCCAGATTGGTTGAAATGACCATAACTTCCAGGTCGAGGCAGCCATAAATGGGTAACAAGTAAAGTCCTGGGAAAGAAAGGCGGCCGGTGTGATGTTGACCACGTCACTAACAGATGTTCGACTGGTCTATAAAACATAGGTTTAGCACAATATGCCCGTTACGCCTAAAGACACGAAAAAGGGTCACTTACTTTAGTGTGTGTGTATATATATATATATATATATATATATATATATATATATATATATATGTATATATATATATGTGTGTCGGCGTCTGTGGCTTAGGCGTTGCGAACGGGCTTCGTAATGTCGGGGTGCCGGGTTTGATGCCTGCTGCAGATGGTTTGTCTTGCGGTGGTTTTGATCGTGGTACCGAGAGCAGACCGTCCAGAAAAAAATTGGCGAACTACCGGACGTAAATGCGCCTAGAAAAACCCACAACATCCAGAAAGTGCTGGGGTTGGTTCTGCAACGTCTTGTAAAGGATACGCAACTACCATATATATATATATATATATATATATATATATATATATATATATATATATATATATATATATATATATATATATATATATATATATATATATATGTGTGTGTGTGTGTGTGTGTGTGTGTGTGTGTACACATATTGCAATTAAATATACATTTATAACACACACACACACACACACAAAAAGAGACAGAGAGAGAGAGAGAGAGAGAGAGAGAGAGAGAGAGAGAAAGGGGGGGGGAGGGGAGGAAGAGAGAGAGAGAGGGGTTGGGGAGTTAAAAATAGCACACTTCACCAAATATTTTTTTTTCAAATTAGCCAAACCTTTGTCTATCTATGAATTTTCCGACAGCATGTAATCATCTATAAAGATGAGAGTGTGGAAAAAAAGTTTTTTTTTTGGGGGGGGGGGGGGGGGGGGGGTTATTATGTGTTGTGTTGGACTGAAACCTTTTCGGCATGAAAAGCTATCGATTTCATCCAACAGAACATTATACGAGGTCTGATTCTGATTCAGTAATCTGATGCCTTCATCATCATCATAACCATCTTAATCATTATTATCATTATTTTGCTGTTATGCGTCACATAGCGCTCGCAATCTAGTCTGCCATTCTGTTCTAGCCGATGTCAATACTCTTGCTATCATGGATGAAACCCAGTCCTGTGTCTTTAATCCTCTTTCAGTAACATTTCGTCTTAGGTTACCAGATTTTTTTTTTTTTTTTAAGAAATAAAAATTTGTCGTCGAAATACTTATAGACGGTAACATAAGCACTACATATAAAAACGATAACGTCATCTTTTTCTTGGCAAATTTATTTAATTCTCTTTGTTAAAGTAATAAGGAAGGATAATCTGATCTGTCCAAACTAACTGATAACTGCGATAAAGATGAAGAGGAGCGGGTTAGTTATAGAGCACACTGTAGCTAACTACATGAGTGACGCTAAGTATGGCTAACACTGAGCAGAGACTACTTCTGCTTCTGTTCCAGGGACTTGTACTTTCTTTCATCGAATATGCTCTAGCCATCCCTACTGTCAGCCATACTTAGACTGAAAGAGTTTGAGAAGGTGCAAAACTAAGCAATGCGCATTATTATGGGGTGCACTGGAGACACCTCTTGTGTAGCAGTAAGGAACCTTATTGACTTCCCTACCATGAAATACAGGATCAAGAAAAAAGACAATAGGCTAAAAAGGGGCAAATCAATGCCTGGGTAGGGCAGAGGATGACATCATGCAGGTTTGCAGCCTTACAGATATCCATCCAGGTGAGGAATGCATACCAGCGTCTAAAGTGCCCACTCTCACATTCTCCTGTGTCGTGACGCTCGATAGGAGTTGTCGGGAGCAGAACCCAGCTGCTGTCAATGTCGAGGTATGCGCGCTTATCATTGACAAGTCAGATAAGACAGATGTGATCTTCACAGACAGGTCCGTTATACGAGGACATACGAGAGCATAGGCATTTACAGCTCGCACTACAGGCAGAGTTCAAGAACCCAGCGGCGCATTCTCCATACTACCAACAACGTGTCGATAGAAGTGGTGGTGACACAAGCTTTCATGTTGCTAGAATCACAGGACTATAGCCGTGTGTGTGTGTGTGTGCTAAGTGAATATTTGAGCATGATCCAGTGGGTTGACGCAGGCTGGTTATGCAGACAGTGATTGGAGTCGTTGCAAAACTCTCTTGTGTGTGCAGTTACCTTAATATTCGTCCCAGGGTATGCAGGCGTTGTTGGTAATGATAGACTGGCGGGTGCTGCAACAATTGAAGATAGCCGGCCCATGGATCACGCAGATATTGTCGTTGCTCATAGAGAGATAGGACGTTCTGGGGATTTTGAAAGCTACTGTCCACATGACTGCTAAGAATACGAGAATTGTGATTAAAGATCGGCACAGTCAAGCATGAGAAGCATATGGGACACACAAGAACTCTTGTTAACCAACATAAGATCGGCACAGTCAAGCATGAGAAGCATACGGGACACACAAGAACTCTTGTTAACCAACATAAGATCGGCACAGTCAAGCATGAGAAGCATACGGGACACACAAGAACTCTTGTTAACCAACACAAGACTGGCACTTTTTACTGCGCGACGCTGAAGAATATGTTGAGAGGGGAATCTGAGCGCCTATGGATGTATTCGGAGTGATGTGAAGATAATCTAACTCATAACTCTCAGGCCTGTGCATAACCACCTCCGCCAATGCAGATGGATAATGGCATATTTCACTTTGCGTTGCGAAGGCGACGTCACGTTGTGATCGCCTTAGTTTTGGAAGGGACGTGGATCTCTGGTTTTGTTACTTATGATAGTATTTCTTCGAATTCCTGCTCAAGAACCATGTAAGAGTCGGTGTAAAAACCTTGTGGAACATAGGGAGATATACATGTGTGTGTGTGTGTGTGTGTGTGTGTGTGTGTGCGGACATCTGTCCACTACAGTCAAAATCATCTTATTCGTTGCTGTGTCGCAGATGTTGTCTCTTTTACGTTAAAATGGGACGCGCACCCATTCTTCCAAAAAGAAGCGCGCATAATCACAACACATAGGCTCATTTCTTTACTCGGATACACAATACATCTGTGTATCTTCTGTGTGGTTACCTGATATTTTCTTGTTAGAAAATCTTATGCGCCCTCTTATCCTGATGTGCCAGCTCAAATGGGAAAAATTATACGTCGCAGTTGTGGCCTTCTGTAATACCATATCCTGCCAGAAAGTAAAAGCAGAAGGTGATGGCTTTTAACATTTACTCCAGTGAGTAATTACCATAACAGATCATACATATTCACTAAACTTCTTATAGGAAATAAAAGCTTTTGTATGTTGTTTACAACACTACTCGTAATTCTGCAGTTGTGTCAGGTAAATGGCTATGTCGACCCAGTGAGGCCATTATGCATCAGTAGAGAGTTTTGCTAATGTGAAAGGTTGGTCTACTGATCAGTGAATTATCTTTTCGTACGTCTGAGTGTTTTCGACGAGGGAGACCGTCTTCCTACAGCAACATATTAAGTTCCAGTTGCAACAGAGATGCATCTGAGCCACTCTGGATATTTTTAGAACCAGTAAATAATGTTTGTGATACCTGAAGCAGTACGGCGTCCTTGGAATCCATCAACTTCCTCTGTCACTCCATGCATCTGTAAAGTGTCACCTGTACTTTTCTTCAGATTTAAAACTTCGAAACCATATGAAAACCGTCAACAATTACTTAGGCTTAGTAAGGCTTGGCATTATCCTCCGATATTCTACTGACAGACAAACGATCTTGTTTTAAATGTTTTATTAAGTTCAACAAACTTTACCTCAGTGAACAAAGCACGTTTACAAACAATTCTCATGCTGCCACTCAGCCCTACCATGACGTGTGGTCACCATTACGAGTTTGAGAATCGCTGCACATTAGGTAACATCCGACTGTTACAGTGAGGTTGGTTAACTTCGTTGAAGCTTACAGAAAGACGGTGCTTATCGAAAGCCGAAATGTCTGGGCACTACAAGGTGTCATGTGTCTCTCAAAGACTTTGTCACGCTGCACAGCCACGGAGCACTAACACATATTTTTAAGGGCATCTGAGATTATTGTGACAAACCCAGAACTTTCTATTTGATGAACAATTCACTGTTGGTACATTTTAATCGTTAGCATTTCTTGCTCGTCGTTCTGCTGTTGGGTGCTTATCATTGTTGATCTTCATGTTTATTATTGTCCGGCTAATAATGCCTCTGACCCCCCCCCCCCCCTTTTTTCTCTTTCTCTCTTTCTCTCTGTCAGTGTAGTAAAGTTGAACTATAAGGAGCGTTCATTTGAAACCCGTTACAATAGCTTTATTACAAAGGAATGAAATAAACACCATTCAGCATTCAGGCCCACATTCCTTCACTTAAGTGGGCAGCAAATTCCGTCCGAAAAAAAGTGTGGCTGTTTACTGAACCATGCTTTCCCGCTTCTGAGTGTCGGTCAGGGTACCCATTGGGAGCACACAGTGTTCAGATATGGCAATTTCCTTCGAACAGCTTGTGAATTGTACCAACTGACAAAGGTTAGTTGGGTATCCTTTACAGGACGTTGCAGAACCAATTCTAGGCAAATTTACCTCCAGTAGTTTGCCAGTGCTTCTGGACGGTCGGATTTCTTGATACCACTGTCGAAACCAACGCAAGGAGCATGGCCCGCAGCAGCTGAGATCGAACCCGGCATTCCGGCATTACGAAGCGTTCGTATCGACTTAGCCACAGAGCCGACACCAACTGACAAATCGAATTTTTTCGCTCGCTAACGTATACTTCGACAACGGTTTACCTGTACAGATTCATCAGTTTTGGTGTGTGTTTTGTTGCAACAATATGCATTTGACCCGGTCGCGAAAGATCCATCGTAAATCCATGTGCTTTCTGAAACATGCGTGGTTGGCCATTGTTATCTTCCACACACACTGAGGTTTTGAACAACAGATTAGCATCATGGCACACGGGTGGTAACCCATAAGTGCTCCGTTCTTCTTCTAACTCAAGACTGAGTGCACAAGCTCTGTAGCACCGGAGAGGAACTTTTAATACTTTGAGTTGATTTTTAACTCCAAATTTTGCCCGGGCAGATCGTTAGTCTACTCTTTTCAATTTCCAACTACAAGGGATTTTTTAAC
>CAJHNH020003680.1:500209-540106 GCA_905116865.2 Candidula unifasciata
TGTAGTTAAAGAAGGTTATCTTGAAATCGAATGTTTGGTGATTGCTTATCTAATTTCTGTAACACCAGGGTTTCGAGAAAGGAGGTTAAGTTAGTCAAGTGAAGGACTTACCTTCAGACTCTTTTCTAAAGTAAAAAGGCTTTTTTAGGCTAAGTCGACCTAGGTGGCAAAGTCAATTAAAAAATTAGAATGGATAAGGAATCAAACCTAAGAATTTCACGGCGACAGGCCAGCGACTAGTCACAGCGTTACGGTCATTCCAGGTGTGAAGGTGACAAAAAAAGAAGAAGAAGAAGGGAGAATAAACAGAAGAAGAAGAAGGAAGAAGAAGAAGAAGAAAGAAGAAGAAGAAGAAGAAGAAGAAGAAGAAGAAGAAGAAGAAGAAGAAGAAGAAGAAGAGAGAAGAAGAAGAAGAGAAGAAGAAGAGAAGAAGTCCTAAGAAGAAGAAGTACAGAAGAAGAAGAAGAAAGAAGAAGAAGAAGGAAAGAAGAAGAAGAAGGAGAAGAAGAAGAAGAAGAAGAAAAAGAAGAGAATAAAGAAGAAGAAGAAGAAGAAGAAGAAGAGAAGAAGAAGAAGACTCCGAAGAAAAGATAAGAAGAAAGAAGAAAGAAGAAGAAGAAGAAGTAAAAGCTCCTAGAAATTAAGAATAAGATCCCAGAAGTAAAGCAGAAGAAGAAGAAGAATCCGAAGAAGAAGCCTCGAAGAACAGACAGAAGAAGAAGAAGAATTAAGAATCTATCAGAGAAGAAGAATCCTAGAAGAAGGAAGAAGAAGAAGAAGACGAAGAATAAGAAGGAAGAAGAAGGAAGAAGAAGAAAGAAGAAGAATAAAGAAGAAGAAGAAGAAGAAGAAAGAAGAAGAAAGAAGAAGAAGAAGACGAAGAAGGAGAAGAAGAAGAAGGAAAGAAGAAGAAGAATGAAAAGAAGAAGAAGAAGAAGAAAGAATGAAGAAGAAGAAGAAGAAGAAGAAGAGAAGAAGAAGAAGAAGAAGAAGAAGAAAGAAGAAGAAGAAGAATAAGAAAGAAGAAGAAGAAGAAAGAAGAATAAGAATGAAAGAAGAAGAAGAAGAAGAAGAAGAAGAAGAAGAAGAAGAAGAAGAAGGAGAAGCGTCAGAAGAAGAAGAAGAATAAGAAGGAAGAAGAAGAAGAAGAAGAAGAAGAAGAGAGAAGAAGAGAAGAAGAAGAAGAAGAAGAAGAAGAAGAAGAAGAAGAAGAAGAAGAAGAAGAAGAAGAAGAAGAAGAATGAAGAAGAAGAAAAGAAGAAGAAGAAAAAAAAGGAAGAAGAGGAAAAAGAAGAAGAAGAAGAAGAAAAAGAAGAAGAAGAGAGAAGAAGAAGAAGAAGAAGAAGAAGAAAAGAAGAAGAAGAAAAGAAGAAGAAGAAGAAGAAGGAAGAAGAAGAAGAAGAAGAAGAAGAAAAGAGAGAAGAAGATAGAAGAAGAATAAGAAGAAAAGAAGAAAAGAGAAGAAGCCGAAGAAGAAGAGAGAAGAAGAGAAGAAGAAGAGAAGAAGAAGAATGAGAAGAAGAAGAATCAAAGAAGAAGAAGAAGAAGAAGAAGAAGAAGAAGAAGAAGAAGAAAAAGAAGAAGAAGAAGAAGAAGGAAAAGACAAAGGAAAATTTATAAAATGAATAATGTCTTTGTTTCATACTGTTCTGTGTATGGAGGTTTCATTCACCCCTAAATTAAATATAAATTTGAGGTAATACAATTTAGTTTGCTTTTTGACATTATTAGAGAGGGAACCGATCAAAAATGACATTCTGCATTTCTTTATTTAATGATGTAATAGCACATAATAATGTATATTATATTTAATGATTACCCACACAAGAAGAGACAGTCTACATTCTTTTGGGGCGAATTTGGAGCACATTGTAACAAGAAGGAAATCGGGAGGGGGGAGGGGTAGAGGAAGATCAAGAGAAAAGATGTTGAACAGTTTGAAATCATGATATTTATGCACATTTGTATAAGAAATGATTGACAGACATAATTCCGAAACGTAAATAATACAGACCATAAGACGATTTTATAAGATTATCTACAGTTTGCTCTTCTTCTTCTTCTACTGCCATTTGCATCTCCTGTTGTCCTGTTGTGTCATTATATATCACACAGGGCTCGCAGTTCATTATTATGTTACATTATACACCTCGTTATATAACAGATGACATCAAGTCCATAACCTTTGGCCTCTCTTCTAAATGTGTGCCCTACTTCACCTAACCAGACCCAAGCCTGCACAATGAGACGGACACAGTTATACACAGTTAGTTTTACACAGACGGTTCAGTGTCAAGAAGCAAAAGATGTGCTTAGGGCTTCTTAGCAAAGTTAATGGTCGACGTTTGGTGCAGGAGAGCCTAGCATATGATACCACAACATCCAGCTTAAGAATAGAGGTGGAGGCAGTCACTGCAGCTTTCCGCTGGCTAGAGAACACGACACACACACACACACACACACACACACACACACACACACACACACACACACACATCGTGATTGTAATTGATTCATGATTCAGAAAGCATGCTGAGGAAGATCAGAACAGGTATGCTTCGTGCAGAGTGGCATGCTTCGCTGCGGAGGACACGGGTGAGGAGTATTGTCTGGATTTTTTCACTGGGGTATGCAGGTGTGTTGGGAAATGAACAAGCATAAAAACTGGCTGGCTCTGCATAACTTGATGTAATACTGATACATGATAAGGCAGACGTGATTAGTGCCTTGTGGGAGAGCGTGTACAGTTCGGGGGAGCAGATGGATCACCACAGTCTAGTGAGATTGATGCAGCGGGGAGTGACGAGAGGTTCTGGCGGATGCTCGAGGCTCAGAGGAAAGGCAAGACGGACGTTTAATCAGAATGCAACTAGCACCATTAGTATTGGAACTCTGCTGAAGATGGGGACGCGGCGCTTATGGGAATGTCCCGAGTGCTGTGATGTCGGTTCTTGAATCAAATCAAATCATGTTGTAGTTATCAGGGTCAGTCGCCTTCAGTTCCCAGAGCATTTCCTAGTACAGAGCTTACATTTTATACGACCCCATCTCGTCGGCTTCTATGAGTTTTCCTGGACAGTACCATGTTATAGGGTTAGGGCTAATTTTAAATTAATAGCAACTACTAGTCCTAACCCTACCATACCCCGCGCTCCTCATACTATGGATCTTCTGGTGATTTCTCTTCCAAATCTCGAAGTCGACGAGATGGGGTCGTCTAAAATTAAAGGACCTATGGGACGTTCTGGGGATTTCTCTATCAAATCTCGAAGTCGACGAAATGGGGTCGTCAAAAATTAAAGGACCTATGGGACGTTCTAGGGATTTCTCCACTGCCTTCTCTAATAATGCTTAACAACTGAATCACGATACATTTTGGCTGAGTCCCCTCGAAAATAGGTTACTTGAAGCGTTTCCATTTTGCATTGTGTGACAATATAATATGCTTACAAACTTCTGTGTTCTGATTGTATTCGTATTACAAATCGACAAGCGAATATTGTAAAGTGGATATACAAAATTTTCAAACTTTTTTGTTAGATTACAGCAATTTAAATTTTAATTCACGGGAGACAGTCGTGTTGTGATGTGTGTGCCACTGTTTCTAGTCAGTAGTTCGAAGTTTGAGGAACTGGCTGTTTATTATCTTTCCACTTTAAATGTAGAAATCTTACTTTTAGGGAAAATACAAACAGGTAATTTAGAAGCCAGATCTGGAGAATATCGACAGTTGTCAGGTGCAAACTATCTTGTGTTGGAAGAAAACTATTGCTTTCATATTGACAGTGCATAAATGGTGCAACCACACTGTGGATAAATTGTGTCAAGATATTTCGGAGCTCTAGATAAGTGGATGAAAATAATATTTAATTTATCAACTAACCTCTCACAGCAAGTCACTCTTTGCCTCTTTACTAATTTTTGACTAACAGTATAATTATATGTTGTAGCAGTACACTAATAATATTAATCCTTAACCATTTGACTTATGCTTCGCGAACACTGGCTGTAAACTCTTGCAGAAACTTCTGGTTGTTCATCCACTTCTTTTGCATATTTGCAGTTGTACGGTCTGTGTTAATTTTTGTAAACTCTCTTTTGCTTTGCTTCGCGAACACTGGCTGTAAACTCTTGCGGAAACTTCTAGTTGTTCATCCACTTCTTATGCATATTTGCAGTTGTACGGTCTGTGTTAATTTTTGTAAACTGGCTTTTGCTTTGCTTCGCGAACACTGGCTGTAAACTCTTGCAGAAACTTCTGGTTGTTCATCCACTTCTTTTGCATATTTGCAGTTGTACGGTCTGTGTTAATTTTTGTAAACTCTCTTTTGCTTTGCTTCGCGAACACTGGCTGTAAACTCTTGCGGAAACTTCTAGTTGTTCATCCACTTCTTATGCATATTTGCAGTTGTACGGTCTGTGTTAATTTTTGTAAACTGGCTTTTGCTTTGCTTCGCGAACACTGGCTGTAAACTCTTGCAGAAACTTCTGGTTGTTCATCCACTTCTTTTGCATATTTGCAGTTGTACGGTCTGTGTTAATTTTTGTAAACTCTCTTTTGCTTTGCTTCGCGAACACTGGCTGTAAACTCTTGCGGAAACTTCTAGTTGTTCATCCACTTCTTATGCATATTTGAAGTTGTACGGTCTGTGTTAATTTTTGTAAACTGGCTTTTGCTTTGCTTCGCGAACACTGGCTGTAAACTCTTGCGGAAACTTCTGGTTGTTCATACACTTCTTATGCATATTTGTTACAAAAAAATTTGCAATGATAAGGAACTGATTTCATCTAACAAGATGAAACTGGACAAATTTGTTTGTACTGTTTGTACCTTGAGGATACATATTTAGTAGTGCTATAAGTACTGCTAAGAAAACTACTCTGGGTGAAAAAAAGTATTGCACATATCAATTTCATTCTTATTGTGCTTGTTTACTAATTATTAAATAACAGTATAATTATATGTTGTAGTAGTCTACTAATAATAATAATAACCATCAATCATTTATATATATGTTATGCATGACATGTGTATGTTTCATTGCAGTATTTTTATGCGCTAAATTTGATAAAGTACAAATGTCACCCCTCCCTTCACCCCCCCCCCCCCCCCCGGTCCTCTGATGCAACAATACCCTCTTAGAATCAAAGAGTTAGCACTGATATTTCTTTACTTTTGCTGGAACAACTTTTAGTTTATATCTAACCGTTGTTTATGTACATGTTGACTGTTGCAAAAGCATTTTTGTTTGTCTGTAAGAGCCATTATTGTTATATTTAATTGGCACACTTATTTACCTTAAATATGACGTATAGTTCTAAAAAATATGTCAAAAATTAATGAAACTGTAGTTTAATTTGTGTATACATCTCCTCGATAAAAACTGTGGACGCAGAGGGACTCAATTTTTGCACAAGAACGGGAATCCCCGTTGACCTGTTAGGCCTATAAATAGAGAAGGCCGTAGATTTCTCTATCAAATCTCGAAATCGACGAGATGGGGTCGTCAAAAATTAAAGGACTCCTAGTACTTATTTTTATGTTAGGAGCCAAAGCCACTAAAATAAAGAAACTTCAGCTCTTAAATGATGTGTTACCTGAATACTTTGTTCAAATTTTCTTCTGTTCCTTTATGTGCCGAGTCAAGAATAGCGAACAACAGAATCTAAGACTCTTGACCCTTCGCTGCTACGATACACAACAGATGGCGCGACACCTAAATAAAACTGCAAAAAAATGAAACTAACAGTAAAAGTATGTCTAGCAGAGCTGACAGTAACATTTCTAATACATTTCCTTATCACAAAAAGTCTGAAAAACCTGATTAAATTCAACTCAAAAATCAATAATAGAGTCGCCAAATTAGCATTCTTGACTGTCAAAGTATGTATCTGTTAGAGAGGCATGGCGCGGAATATCAGTTTCCTCTTAGGTTTAGCGTTTTCTTTTGACAGAGATGTTGATCTTGGGAGTTGTAGACTCTAGTATTAGAGCACGATATTGATCAACTGCAAGTACCATCTAGACTGGTGTGGGTGATTTGTCTTATCCACTTTTTGGGGACAAAATGTATCACTTAGTTTGATGACAGACTCAAGAAATACCAGCAGACTGGAGAGAAGGATATCGTTTGAAACTGCCTGAAAAAGGCGATCTACAAGAGTGTGAAAACTATAGAGGAATTATGTTGCCGTCAGTTCCTGGAAAAATATTAAGTATCATTATTTTGAAATGATTAAAAGATGCTATTGATAAAATGCTAAGAGATGAACAGGCAGGTTTTCGGCCAAACAGATCCTGTACTGACCAGATAGTCACATTACGTATTATAAAATAGCAAAGCATTGAACTGAACTTATCACTTTACATTGGAAAAAGCATTTGACAGCGTTGACAGGGAATCTCTCTGGAAATTTATGGGGCAATATGGAATCGCACAGAAAATTATTAATTCAGTAAAGGCAACATATAAAGACATGAAATGTCGAGTTCTTCATGGGAAAGTTAACAAATTCATTTGAAATAAGAACAGATGTGCGACAGGGATGTCTTTTGTCGCCTCTCCTATTTTTACTTGCTGTAGACTGGATTATGAAAACAATAACATCAAGAATAGAATTCAGTGGACCCTACAAAACAGCTTGATGATCTGGACTTCGCTGATGATATTTTTCTTCTGTCCCATTCACGGAATCAGATGCAAGATAAATTAAATATACTTGATGTGAAATCATAGCAGCTTGCTCTGAAAATCAATAAAGGAAAGACAAAGATAATGAGAATAAGTCAGGCAAATAGTAATGTGGTTTCTCTTAAATGACACTCAACTCCAAGACGTGAAGTCTTACACCTATTTGGGCAGTAATGTAGATAAGGATGGAGGAATGATAGAGATGTTAATATAAGAATACAAAAGGCAAGAAGAGCTTTCATAGCACTAGAGAATTTGTGGAGGTGAAAAAAAATTAAAAGTTTTAATTCTAATGTCAAGTCAGTACTTTTGTATAGGGCGGAAACATGGAGAACAACTAAGGCAACAACTGATAAATTACAGACATTCATTAAATGGTGCCTGCGCAGAATAGAGGGAATTAAATGGTATGACATAATAACTAATTTAGAGCTTTGGGAGAGAACTAAACAGGCTCCAATGGACCAAGAAGTGAGGAAAAAGAACTGGCGTTGGATAGGACACACACTGAGAAAACAGGAGAACAGCATAACTAGAATGTCTTTGCATTGGAACCCACAGGAATAAAGGAAGGCCAAAATCCACGTGAAGAAGAGAGCTGCAGAATGAAGTTAGAAAGATGGGGAGGATATGGGGAGAGCTCCATGTAATGGCGAAGGATATAACGACTTGACATGAGTTGATTGAGGGCCTATGCTCCATTGGGGGATAGAAAGGCAGAAGAAAAAGAAGTTTGATGACACTCTGTCATTTCATGACCAATCACTTTTTCTTTCTTTGTCTCTTTTTAAAAAAAACGTTAAATTGTCACAACATGCTTCAATGTTACTGTTCTCATAATGTAAAAGAAATGATGTTAAAATAAGAATTTGTTATCAGTGAATAAATCAGGAGTCATAAGTTTTGTTGTGGTCACTTGCCCATCGCCATTTAAAAAAGGCAACCTTGGCAGTTGTCATGTCTAGAGAATCTTGGACAGCTTATCTGAGTGCCCATCTTGTCACCTGTCAGGTCTAGATCAACTTCAACAGTGGCTTATCTCACCACATTGTCAAGGAGCAAAGCAAGTCATCCAAACAAAATTCGTCTTTTATCTGACAAAAGTGTTCTGCCGCCCGTCAGTAAACGACAAAAACCCACCAATTTGATTAGCTGGTGATAGTTGCATTGCTACGTATGCAGCGTGGAGCTAAGGGTGAACATTTATTCGATTTCCAACTCTAAAAATTCTGCTGAGGCTGTTGCTGAGGCTGTTAAACTGATGAGATAAGTTTGTGTGGATCGATGGTTGTCAAACCTGACAGAAATTAGTCATCCTACTCACAGTCACAAATCGGTCCTCGCGAATCCGTTCTCTGACTAAGGCAATGAGTTAATAACTGCAAACAGAAATTGGACGTCCCAGCCCAGGTTTATCTTTCATCCCTTCCACACTCGCTTTGAATCAAGAGGAGCCGCCCTGGTGTAGCGACTAGATGCTCGTCTGCCGATCGGAAGGTCGTGGGTTCCGGTCGTGACGATAAAGACTTTTTTTCTTTAAAAAATGACCATGTTCCGAGGTCGACCCGGCCTTGAATGGGTACCAAGTGGAGGCCTGGGAAGTATAAGTGTAATACTGACCACACAATCCCACCAAGTGCCGCTCGGTCTTTAAAATGCCCAGTACTCCTGGAGGCGTGGAGAAGGTTCTTTACTTTACTTTGCATCATAAATGCCACCTTTTGCACGAGATAGACAATGATTAGCACAAGCCTCGTGGATGGTGCTTTTGTTTTAGCATATTAAAATCAGTAAATAAATAGTTGTGCAGAAAATAAAATACAGAAAATAAGTCATTAATGATACACGGAGTATTAGGCAGGACTATTGATTCGTTTAGAAACAGAGACAGAAGTAAAGGTAGAGGTAAGAGGATCGACTTCATTGCACCGGGTTTTAATCCCACATGACTTAGTCTCACTCTGCAGAAAATAACAGCTAGCTGCCTGCCGAGAGCGTTGCTCAGAGCACGACCTCCATAGATCCGGAGACGATCTCTAGGGATCTCCGTAAAAATTGCACTAGTAAACTGACACTCGTTGCCCCAAAACGAACCCACGACCTTCAGTGCGCGAGGCAAACGGCTTGACCACTTCTCCACGGAGACCCCTAAGACACAATTAAAAGGGAAGTAAAAGACCCATTTTATATTAGTGACACATGGGATTTTTAATGTTAGACTCACAATGTCATGGACCAGTCGGCACTTGGTTGGTCATGTGGTCTAAGTAACATCGATGGCTTTTACTTCCCAGACATTAACTGGTACTCATTCTCGGAAGGGTCGTTCTTGGAGCATAGCTGAATTCTAAAAAAAAAAAATATAAATTTCAATGTGGATTCAAATGCAGACAGAAGTTTTTCTTATTAGTATTACTCTGTCAATACCAAGCAAGTCACTGTACGTTCGTTAGTTACTCTCTACTTAGTAAACATTTATTTATTGTTCTTTTTCCATTCTTATATTATGTTAACCCCTTTTATTCCCATTGCTACCATAACTACTTATGTCCTAAAGTTGTCATTTTGAGTTATATGGCCCTAAGATATTGTTGTTCCAAGATACAAAAACGTTATCATAGACATTGCTGAATTTAACACTCTCTAGGACTAAAGTCGGCAACTGTGGCTTAGGCGTTACGAACGCGCTTTGTAAAACCGGGGTGTCGGGTTTGATCCCAGCTGCGGGCCTTGCGCTGGTTTCGACAGTGATATCGAGAAGCCGACCGTCTAGAAGGAATGGCAAACTACTGGACGTAAACTTTCTTAGGAAAACCACAACAGCCCCAAAAAAAATGATAGGGTTGGTTCTGCAACGTCCTGTAAGGGATACGCAACTAACTCAGGACTAAAAGAATTAAAAGGGATCAAATTTGCTATCGATCCATCGGTTTTTCCAGCCTGAGCCCGAGCCTGATGGTTTACCGCAACCAGATCTCAGCCTAGACCGTATACTAACGTGACAGATCCTATGTACCCCGTTCAACATCCAAAAAAGTTTTAATTAGGACATCAGTCACTAGCCTAGTGTCACCTGCAATTACAACGATGCCATCAACTTTACTGGGCCATCTGTTATACCACATGGCCAGGATTCTAGCCGTATAACAAGCGGTGGAAAAAAAACCCACAAAAAAAAAAAAAAATTTATTTCCAAAAGGTCACGAACCGGCCACGCACACCCCCCCCCCCCCCCACACACATATATATATATATAAATACTGGTATGAATGTGAAGTAAAATAAACAAGCATGGATAACAAATGCATATCTTCAAGCATCCCACTCCCCCTCCTTCCATCCTCCCAAAAAACATACACACACGCAGACACACCAGCGAGTTAAAACGTACATAAACACGCATATACAACAAACACACGCACACTAACACATACGAAGGGCACACATTGAAGCAACACAAACGCCCACAGACACAGCTTACTCAGAAACATGCACACAGACAGGGATACAACACTCGCGCACAGACTCATCATACAGAGAGAGAGACATAACACATATTCAGATATAACACAAACAAGGACATTCACTTACACACGCAGAGATGCAAATACTGACACAGTACACACACTATAAAGGAACCGAATAACGAACTCCATAGCTACAATAGCCACCCGTGTGGGTTTCAGGAACACCTGCAAGGGAGAACCGAAGAAATTAGCTCTAACTCTAACCCGCTAACTTTAATCCCAAGATTTATGTTTTTAGTTTTAAAGTGCAGAGATTACAATAATTTTTATAAAGTGAACGGAATAATCGGGCGTGTGTATGGCTTAATTCTTCTGCTTCCGCAGGAGTTCCCAAGCTGTGTACCAGGGAACCATGTATGTCAATTAGGTAACGTCTACACAATAAGCACTGACTACCGTGAGTCTGTAACACGCTGTTCCTCCTGCTATGGTTATAAACTCCCAGGTTGCTGTCAGTCTATCTCCTGATGTTATCTTTCCACTTGTATCACAGTCAAGCTATTGCTTGATTGTTTTTAACGTTCCCTTACAATGTGTTTCTCATAAGAGTTTTTATTTTATGTGAACTAATATTTGATGTCTTATTTGGTTGTTGTTTGTTTTAACAGCTTTTATTTCATTTGCAGTCTTCTTGTTACATTAACGTTTGACTGTTTTTTTGTATCCATGAGAGAACACTACTTATTCCTCTGTAAATGCACACCCACATTTCCTGAGCTGGACTTTCTTCTTCTTAGCATTCACCGGTTGTAAACCCCAGGGGGAAAATTATGGTTGTTCGTCCACTTCTGAGCGTTGGCCTTTTTTTTTCCAGAACGCGTTTTGCGTGCATATTAGTTTTACATATCTGGTTTATTTATCTGCCTATTAGGCAGATGCACTCCGATGTCAAAGGACACATACCTATGTTTTATTCGACACGCTTGTTAGGGGGACAGTGGATCTACCCACCCCAACATCCAAATTGGACCCGGAACCCACACGGGGTGTTCGACTTTCTAACTGCTTGTTGATTGCATTGGTGTCTACGTCCTACAATATCTCCCAGTCTAACTACCACAAATACCCACGTTTTAGAAATGTAATTAGCAGGTCCAAGAGCAAGACCAGATCAAAGATGGAACGCCAGCAGAAAACACTTGAGAAATAAAAACCTGCACAAACAACTCATTAATCAGCCGAACCTTTGATAAATGTGTACATAAATATTAAAATGTATTGACGACACGAAAGAGCGCCCTAATATGTTACTTAGAACATGTTCTGCTGTATGGAAGCTAATCTTGGAATGTCAGTGAACAAATTAAGAAGAATTTAGAAGCAATAGAAATGTTGCTTTTTTCAGACGAATGTTACGAATACCTTCGATGGCCACAGTAACTAAAATCGATTGCTTGAAATAAGCTAATAAAAGTAGATCTCTATATACAACAATAAGAAATAGACAAATACTGTTCTTTGGCCACATAATGAGAAGAGAAATATTGGAGAACATCTTGACCACTTTAAAGATCATTGGAAAAATGGGTAGAGGCAGACCAAGAGAGAGATGATGCTGGATGGGCTGAAACGATGGCATGAAGGAATATCATTATAAGAGCTGTTCCAGACAAACACCAAGGATCGTGATATGTGGAGACGTATGAGCGTCTACGTCAGTTGGCAGGGCGCATGATGATGATGATGATGATGATGTATGGTCAAATCAATCTTTTATTGACCCTTTTAAATTCACCTTTTGTGATGTATACATTGGAAGGTGTTAACTATACACTGGGACCTTTTGTACAAGGTTTAGAGATAAATGCGGCGTCCGTGGCTAAGTCGTTGCGAGTCCGACTCGTAAGCCAGCATACCGCGATCGAAACCCACTGCAGGCTGCGTGGATTTTTTGTCGTGGTATGGGACGTCGCAGGTCGACCCAGCCTAAAAGGGATACCAGGATGGGCTGTCCTGGGAAAGTAAAGACAGTCGGTGTAATGCTGATCACATTACCCACAAAGTGCTGATGGTCTGTAAAAATATTGGAAGCTCTGTCCATATGCCCGATGCGCCGAAAGGCGTGAAAAGGGAACCTGCGGTGTCCGTGGCCAAGGAGTTGCGAGTCCGACTCCTAAGCCAGCATACCGCGATCAAAACCCACTGCAGGCTGCGTGGATTTTTGTCGTGGTATGGGACGTCGCAGGTCGACCCAGCCTAAAAGGGGTACCAGGATGGGCTGTCCTGGGAAAGTAAAGACAGTCGGCGTAATGCTGACCACATTACCCACAGAGTGCTGATGGTCTGTAAAAATATGGGACGCTCTGCCCATATGCCCGATGCGCCGAAAGGCGTGAAAAGGGAACTTTACTTTTACTTACTTTTTTTTAGGGATAAATTACAAATGTTATTACAATAGTTCTGTTACTTGATTTCAAAAGGAATGGCTCCACAGTTATTTGTTCCCACTACCGAGGCCGAATAAAGACCACTTAAAGATCTGCGGCTATAGAATCACTCGATGCAAAATACTGTTGGCAAACTTTTGGAGAAAATTGTCGCACGAAGATTGACTACATACTTGGAACTACTCGATAAGTTCCCACCAACCCTTGGAGGGTACAGGTTGAAAAAAATGACATGGTTCAATGCTGCAGTTTTCGCCTGCGATGTTTACGAGGGATTTCAAATTAAAGAAGAGACATGTGCGGCAGCGGTGGACTTAGAAGATGCCTACAAAAAAGTACCTTATGAATATTTAATGCAATTACTGCTTAAACTAGAAGTAAATCCTATTCTGATCATCTGGATTGCTGCGGTCCTGCTCCAAAGGAAAATAGTACTCAGATCTGGTAGCTGGTCCTCAGAACCACAAACGATATGTCCAGGCTTAGCACAGGGATCGACGCCATCACCAGTCTTATTCAACGTGTACACGGTGATGATCACTGAGCAGCAGTTGAATGGAAAGGGAAGGACTTTGTCATTTGCTGATGACATTATGATTTATCGACGAGAGTGTGATAGACAGGAGATGGCCAGCACAATGCACAAAGAACTTGATCGGATTGCCGCCTGGTGTGAAGGTTCCAATGCCTTTGTCAATATTTCAAAGGCATTAGTATCATGGTTCTCTTTGAACAATCACATTGTCAAGTCGGACTTACCAGAAGTCAAAATGCGTGATAATGTGTTGGTCAGAACCAACGTTATGACTTTTTTCGGGGGGAGGTTTGATCACAGCTTGTCATTCAGAGAACATGTTGAAAAAAAGCACGCATAAATCTATCTGCAAAAAGGATTATGTCTGCTTCCAATATCGCGCAAAGACAACTAATACTTCTATTCTACGGTCTGGTCCTTTCCCCAATTGAATACGATCTGGCCATCCTCACTGTCAGTGCTACCCAGATTGAACGACTTGAAAATGTGCAAAATAAAGCCATGTGCATAATTTTAGGATGTACAAGAGACATCCTGTGGAGCAATGAGGTATCTACTTGACTTTCCAACTATGAACCAAAGGATCAGGATCTGGAGGGCTCAGGCATACCTTAAAATATGTGATAATAAGAAACACCCACTGCATCAAGCGCTTTTTAGTGAAAAGGGCGACAGGCTAAAGAGGGGAACATGGCTAGGTCGGGAAGAAAATGTTATTATGAAAATGTGCACCCTAACCGACATCACCCCTAGTGCAGAGTGGAAACTTGTGCCTCATGCGTTTATTTGTACATTTTCCTGTATTGCCACACTCAACAGGCGATGTAGAGAAGAGAATCATGTTGCTGTTAATGCATAGGTCAACGCTCTCATCAGTGAAAATTCAGACGAAGCAGATGCACTAATATACACAGACGGATCCGTTTTACGAAAAAAAAAAAAAAAAAGCGCATGGGCATTCACAGCACGCTTAGTGGGCAGAACAGTCAAAGAAGCCAACGGCGCCTTCTCCATGACAACCAGCAGCATAACGATGGAGGTGATGGCAGTGACGCAAGCGCTCGCCTCGCTCGAAACACAAAACTATACCCGCGTATGTATGCTCAGTGATTCAATCATTACATATGTCCACTGAGCGTGGAGTCACCTTTATTTTTGTCTGGGACACACAGGCGTCGAAGGAAATCAGAATGGTGATATGTTGGCTGGATCCGCTATCACTACCGACGGTCAGCCTATGGGTCATGCCGATATTATTAATGCCCTCAGAGAAATGGGAAGGATAGAGGACTTTGGCGGCAGTGAATCCACATCACTCGCCAGAATGGCAGACTTGGGAATTAAGATCGGCATAGCAAAAAACGAGACGCACACCAGACGACTTGTTAATCAACATAGAACTGACGTTAGCCATCTGACGTTGGGGTTTATACTAAGGGTAGGTTCTGAGCACCTACAGACATGTCCGGAGTGCAATAATGATAACCCAACTAACCAACTAACTAACTAACTAACTAACTAACTAACTAACTAACTAACTAACTAACTAACTAACTAACTAACTAACTAACTAACTAACTAACTAACTAACTAACTAACTAACTAACTAACTAACTAACTGACTGACTGACTGACTGACTGACTGACTGACTGACTGACTGACTGACTGACTGACTGACTAACTGACTAACTGACTAACTAACTAACTAACTAACTAACTAACTAACTAACTAACTAACTAACTAACTAACTAACTAACTAACTAACTAACTAACTAACTAACTAACTAACTAACTAACTAACTAAACTTGTTTTCTCTCTTCCAATTCATCACCTTGTCATTTCGTTTGCTAGTATGTATCTCTTATTAACAAACTGTGCTGCTCTTTTTCTTAGAGGTTAGTGAAATCGTTTTTCAATGCAATCTTCGAAGTTTACTATGGTTCGATTCCTTCAGGTGGGCGGTTTGGGAAAAAACCCATTAAAAAAACCATTCTTGCAGAGTTTAGACAGTGGTACGAGAATCACACAGTGGAAGGGATAGGGGCTAATCAGGTAAAATTCTCATAATTTAGCAGCGGGTACATTGCAGGCAACTTTCATAATTAAATTTATTCACACATTTACTTCCAGAAACTTTGACAACCATCATAATAATTGTCTTCCAAAAATCCATGCCACGGGTCACTGACCAGCAAGTTAATCGACAGCTTATTGCTTGCGTATTGCCAGCCATGTTTGACATCGCTGTTTTTTTTTCAAAATTCTACCAAGCCAAATTTGTTCATCCCTCTCTTCGCCCCCCCCCCCTTTTTTCAATCCCCTCCGTTTTGCATTATTCTTTATCCTGACACTTTTTTGCTGTCATATTTGGTCACGTCAAAAGAAGGAGAAAACTGGAGTCACTGTAAGAAGGAAGACTGGAGGGAAAAGAGGCAGGGTGAGACTTTGAGAAAAGATGACAGACAGTTTGACATCATGACCTGGAAGACCATCCGCGTCAGAACTGTTTGAATATTCACGAGACAGAAGGTTATGAAGAGACATGACTTCCAATGGCATCCTGTGTGAACTATATGAAGAATATAGATTCTCATGAGGTGACCCAAAAAAATTCAAGATAATCTTAAAATATATGGACAGACCCAACAATATACGACTAAAAATGCCCTGATATTTATTGACAGACCTATTGAAATCTACCCCTGTCCTAAAACCATTTGAAAGGGATCAGCAATCAGGACCAACTTCAAAACCATGTGAAAAGGACCAAATTTCAAATCTAAAAATATTTGAAAAACACCAGATAGCAACGCAAACTCTGAAACCATTTAAAAGGGACCAGAAATCAGGGCCAGCTCTAAAACCATTTGAAAGGGATCACAAACAGGGCCAACTCTAAAACCATTTAAATGGGACCAGAAATCAGAGCCAGTTTAAAAACCATTTGAAAGGGATGAGAAATCGGAGGCCAACACTACAAACATTTGAAAGGGATAACAAAATCAGAGCCCACTCTAAAACCATTTGAAAGGGACCAGAGATCAGTGCTAGTTCTAAAAGCATTTGCAAGGGACCAGATATCAAAGCCAACTCTAAAGCCATTTGAAAAGGATCAGAAATCAGGACCAACTTCAAAACCATTTGAAGGTTACCGGAAATCAGGAGCAGCTCTAAAACTTTTTAAAAAGGACCACAGATCAGAGTCAACTTAACCTTCAGACATGCTGTGCAATTGCCGTCGGGCCTCCAGAAGCGTATAGATCTTATGTTAATCTATGCACAAACCAGAAATATTCACTAATTTTATTATCATCTGTCGACGCAATTCATGAGCTTATTTGTATTTTAGTATCGTTATGGCAAAGTGGCCTTTGGCAAGATGCAATAAATACTAACCTATCAACTGTAGTGAGAAAAATGTCGTTAAAGTGTTGTAGTAAGCCAGTGTTGTTATATAGAGGACTTTAAAACACTCCGGACTGAATTGCCAACAGTTTCATTTAAACTCCTAAGAGATTAAACTGCCCTCACAGTATTATCTCTAACCCCGAGTTATGGCCCCTACTACTCCACAGGGGTTATTTATTCCCCCAGCCCACGCGTGTAGGCATTCTGCTGAGAATTAATCGACCCGGTTGCTTCGAGATACCAGCTAAGAGATTTTTTGTATTTGTGTAGTATTGTTTGATTTGTGTGTGCTGATAAAGGCTTCATAGCCGCATCGTTTCCGTTTTGTTTGTATTTGTTATATTGTAAAGCTTGCTAATATACTTTTCGTTCGGTTTTATATCTTTTCTATATACATGTGAGACGTGGACAATATGCAGACAGGCTGAAAAACATTTACTCGCAGCAGAGAAGTGGCTTTTCGACAAGAATATAGAGAATAACATGGGATGATAGAAAAACAAACGAGGATTTACTCACCAAGACAAATAAAATCGGTTAACAGATTAGAGAAATTAGATCCAGATAGTCAGTGTTGTTTGTACATTAGTGAAGGAATGGATTCCAAAACCTGGTTACAACCAAGCTAGGTGGAAACAAAAGAGAACAGAGAAGGAAAAGGCAACAAGATAGGCACGTGAATGGCAGTTAGCCAAATGGAGCAAGAAAAGAAGTGACCTGATCCGCGGTTCTGCGATCGTCTAAGATGACGAAACATGTCAGCCTTCGAATGTCGGCATAGCACATGATAATGGCGATTTTTAAATTGCCTGACCAAAGACGTTTTCCTCGGGCATAGTTTATATATATATATATATATATATATATATATATATATATATATATATATATATATATATATATATATATCAGGTTAGTTGCGTATCCTTTACAGGACGTTGCAGAACCAAACCCAACAGCCCCTAGTTGTTGTGTGGTTTTTCTAGGCAAATTTACTTCCAGTAGTTTGCCATTGCTTTCTGGACTGTCGGCTTTCTTGATACCACTGCCGAAACCAACGCAAGGCGCATGGCCAGCAGTTGAGATCGAACTCGGCATCCCAGCATTACGAAGCGTTTGCATCGACTTAGCCACAGAGCCGAAACATACACAGACACACACACACACACACATATATATATATATATATTTAAAGTGTATTATATCTTTTAATGAGACCGAAGTACTCATCTTTTTTTTTCAACTTGTTTCTTTCAGCAACGTTGTTCTTATTCCCAGTTTCTTCACAACCTGTGTGATTGATTTCGTTTAAATTTAAAAATCGTTTACTTAAATTTGTCCTGTCAGTTTTTTTATATAGCCAGCGCCCAGTGAACACTTTACACGTGGTTCTATAACTGTAAAGAAAGCCCTGGCATTATTAGTAAAAGAACCGCTGTACAAGAACATTGATTTCCTCTCTCCAGCACTGCCGTCTGCTGGTTGCCAGGGTCGTTTTCGTCTCTATGTTTACATGACTTGGAAACTCGGATGCGTCTTGTTTGTGTAATCAGTTAGTCAGAAAGACGTCTTGCTAAAACGGAAATGGCGATACATGCAGCACGTGTATCTTTTTTAACACCACACTCTTTTTGGTAAATCCGAAGAGAGTATGATATTCTTACTAGTTTCTGTCACAGTACACTGCAGATGTATTAGGTATATAGTAATAAATAAAGTTTTTCCTATGAGAAAAATGATGCCGGTAAAAAATTTAGGATTTCGTACCCCCACCCAACTTTGCACACCGTTAGGACAAAATCAAACTGGTGCTAGACCTATCCAGAGGTACTTCAGGTCACGCACGCCTTTCGTCACGAACAACCCATGAAAAATGTCTCGGCGTACGAACACAAAAACTTATTTTGACGCCAGCATCAGTCCTACTGCGGTTGTGGAACTATATAGACGCTGTACACCCGTTGTATATATATAGAGATAGATAGATATATAAAATTGTGTACACTTTACTGAGATTTGAATATTAATATTATTAGTAGGAGGTATTTAACAGATGTGTAGGAAGCAAAGAACCGGGATATCAGGTGTGACTACAGAACAACAAATAAAAGGAAACCAAATGAGATAGCCAAGGAACTTTCCTTCATATAGCAGGCCTCCAGGCAGCTGAAAAAAAGGATCAAATTTGGAATTTTTGCTGGACAACTGGAATTGGAATTGGACTGATGTGTATCTGTAAAACCATAATTTTTGCCAATCTGACATGCGTTCGTAGGTTGATTGTTGACAGTTTGTGAAACGATATTCAGAGGTTTTTCAGTATCTCTTAAATTAAAAAGTATTAGGCATTTTGGGAGTGATTTTTCATTTGTGCATTAATTTGTCAAATATCTGGGAAATATCACAAGAAGTAGATTTCAGCAAAGGTTTAACACAATATTTTAGTGAACACGTCTTACTTTAGATCCGTGATGCAGCGTCCGCTGCAGACATACGTTTGACAGGCTTTGATCTTATAATTTATAAATCCGTTCATGCTAGTAATTTTGTTGCAGGAAATACAAATTTCATTTCTACAAAGATTTAAAATATTGATTTATGATGCTACACATTTTTAAGATCGTTTCCCCACACGTCTATTGCATACTCGTGCTTATTGTAATGAAATGAATTCCCAGGGAAATCCCAGAGAGTTCCCACTTAGGGGGACAATGTCAGAGAGCCAGGGAAACAAGAAAAAAAGGGAGAAAAGCATGTCTCGATTATCCCGTGTTGTGTTAACAGGGGTACGGACAGGAAAGCTTGAAACGGAATGAAGGGTTTGAACGGAGAGATTAGGTAGAGTGAGTTGTGTTTTGACCGTGTGAGAGGTAGGTTGTTTGCTGGTACGACTGAGGTAAACTGGAGGACCAACTGTTGGCAAGCTCGAGTGTCTGAGCAGAACTGTTTCTGAATAACGTCTAGTGTTCTGTGAACATTTGTTTTACAGTGACTCAGATGCTAATACCCGAACGAATGGAACGTTCTGACTGGCAGGTAACGGCAACCATTGTTTAACTGTCCTTTTCTGGGAGGTTGTCGTGAGCACGTAACAAAGACTAGGGAGAACTATGACCAGCGACAGAATGACTTACTGTAATTCTACAATAAACGATATCAACGTTATCATCGTGCTCTGAATGTCCATTTATGTGTCCAGACTTTACATCTTGACCGAGGTAGCAAAAGGTCAAACAAGTAGAACGAACCAACACCAACATTTTTGCGCATATAATAGTCATATTTCCGGAATTTTGTATGACTAATCAGTAATTGACTTGAAATGTTTACTCCTCTATCTAAGGTATTTACATTTTTGAAATGCACAATAACTGTAAGATTGTTTGGGCATCTGTCAATATTTTTGATGAACAGCATTACATGTTAGCATACTTTTTAGCCGATAACCTCAAAATCTGGATATGAATTTCAACTATCATGGCTGCCACGTTTGAGCATAGGGAGTAATTATGTAAAAATGTATACGGTAGAACAGAAATGCAGCTGTTATACATGAGTTATATTTTTGAAATCTAATAGAGTTGTAGCATTTTAATGCATCTGTCAATACTTCAAGTTTGCAGTATTGTCTGTTTGATATATTTTTTTCCTGTCTTGTCACCCCTAAATCTAGAGCGTATCACCCATCACGGCTACGCCAGTCGTAAGGCACATGATGATGATGGTAGCAGAGACATGGGCTAAAGGGGTCCATGTGGCTTGAAATGAGAGACGAGTGCAAAAGTCCTCGAGGTGCACGAAGTTGTGGAAGACATGTTTCTGGAGAATCACGACCAGCAGTGGTTTGCACGCGCTTAGTGATAGCCATGTTCTGATGACTGTGAATTGGGTCGTGCCTCATAGTAATTCTGATTCGAGAGACTTGTTGCCTGCACCCGAGTCTCTAATCAGTTTTCATGTATAGGTTATGGTGACCCCAAGTGTGGGCACGTAACCAACTCATACACTTCTCGACGGAGGAGAAGAAGCCGTTTTGGTTGACGACGCAGGGAAGTGTAGGATCACCAGTGAAACAGGACAGTAGTTGAGATGTCAGCGATACCTGTTATGAGTTATGAGAAGGCTAACAGTGACCCCAGGAGCAGGGCCGTAGTCCGAAGGAGTATGTTGCAGACTCATGCCGAGTCGAAGCTAGGCGTTCCATTTCACGTGATACCATCTTGGATGCATACCATAATGTATGGATGGAGCATTAGATGGACAGTCGTCCTTTATTACCGGTTCATTGTCATCGTCATACTGTTTTTCGTTCAAATACAATGGTTGATACGCGAATAAAGAAATGACTTTTCCGGTTTTTTTTTTTTTTTTTGAAGTGGTTGGCTGCAGACTGTTGTTGGTGTTGGTGGTACGATACTACTATGAAAACTGTGTTAACCAAGTACTTCCAGGTAGGGAACCGAATTAGTCGCCAGGAGGTTGGCTTCGGAGGAAACTTTCATATAGGAGTGAGGCATAATCAGTCACATTTAGACAGTTAGGAAGCAATACACACCCTATAAATCGCTTCACAACAACAGTGTTTACTTAAGAATAGTGAGCTGGTAGTCAGTTTTATATGTTAATTAGGTCCATTTTGCATCATACTTATTTAAGGAAAGCATATTCAGTTAGGCCTCATTGACTCGACTACAAGGAAATATAGTTGCTAAGGGATTCGTTTAAAAAATAAAACAAAATATTTATTGCCATGAAACAAAAATATTTAGTCATTTCCGCCCTACATTTTACTGGGACACAGCCCGGAATCCATATTTTGTCAGCCTACACAATAATTTGTCTATGGTGGTATCCGTACTAAAATGTGAATAACTTCGTTTACAACTGACTTACAGGCTTCATTTATATATCACTGGATTAGATATTTTGATCTCTCTCTAGCTGAGATGGTTGCATAAGTGAGAACCCAATTTATAAACCGTCACTGCATCCCTAGTTGTACTCAGGCTTGCACTATTTGAACGTTGTCGTTGCGTTGTCCTTGATATATTTTTCTCGCTTTTTGCGTTTAATAGACCCTCATTACGGCTTCTACGAAAATTAAAACTGCGGTAAAGAAACCTAAGCCTATTACAGTAGAAACTAGATGAGTTGGGTTGAGTCAAGAATTGACATCACAGCACTCAGAGCATCCCAAATGCGCTACGCCCACATCCTCAGCAGCAAGCGCAGAGTTCCGATAATCACGGTGCCTGTCGTAGTCTGGTTGCATGTCCGTCTTGCCTTTCCTCTGAGCGTAGTAGTGTACCGGCAGAATCCTCTGGTCACACGCAGAGACGGTGGACAAAACGGATCAGCTAGACCTGTATCTCTCAGCTTTCATGACTGACTGCCGTTTCACTCCACCAGGGCACCACACAAGGCGAAAAACACCCTACACCAACATATACAAAAGCTAATTCTGTAAAACAGATGTGCACGCAAAACCCAAGTTCTGGGACAAGACCGAAGTCCAGAATTGAATGCACAACCAGAACTTTCGGCCGAAGTTTACAGCCGGTGAACACTAAGCTAAAGAAAAAAAAAAGTGTATTATAAATACAGTTATTTCAGTCTCATTAGCAGACATAATACTGTAAACAAAAACAAAAATCCACACAGGAAGGAAAATTTCAGGGCCAGCCACCAAGAAGCAGATTATTATACGACTCGGAGAAAACATCAATAGATGGACGAATAACAGTCTGCTAGTGTGCACACCAGGAGGAGCTAAAAGACTTCGAGATCTATTTCAATCAACGATCAATATGGAGACGGCAGCCGAAAGTTTGGAAAGCGAACTATAGTCCGTTCCAGAAATCGTGTCCAACTTTATAAATCTGAAACTCAGTAACTGTTCAGTGTAAATTGTTGAAATTTGGCTTGCAATCTGTTAATAGGCATGTCCTTGTAAGAAAGTTATATTTTTTTTTTCGAAATGATAATAAATATCTAGTTTTCAATTTGCCATATTTAGACAAAGCAGACACCGATTCAAAGCATACACTTTCCCGTGTTGGTTCCGGGGTCCAATTGTAAGGGAAAACAAGAATAGACCACCGCCTGACCAAAAAAAAAAAAAAAAAAAAAAATTAAGTAAGAGTCGATTAATTAGCAGCTTCCTTCGAAGCTGGAGTCTGCATGCATTTCAAACGTGTGAAATAGACGTACACGCAACACTTAGTTTCTTGAACAGGGCTCGAGTCCGGAAGTGGACAAACAACCAGAACTTTCCGCCGCAGTTTACAGTCGGTGAAGGCGAAGAAGAAAAGGAAAACAAACAATTGGCGTTCTTTGAGTTAATGATTAAAAAAAAGTAACCGGAACTTTTCAAAACAACAAACTACATGCAAATTACTTTGAGGCAGTTATTTCCAGCGTCAGCATCTTGTGAGTGACATGCAGAGAGATTTTCATTGTATGTGGGATAGCTATCAAAATAATCAACATGCATGGCTGCTCATGTGAACTGATTTCCATGCAATCTCCACGCGTGTGTCAGTTGCGGTATGTTATACTTTTCAGGTCTACACGAATTATTCAAGAACACACAGATGAAAGTAATAAGCCACTTTATTAAAATAGCAGCACTTATGCAATTTTAAAATTAAAAAATCATAAAGACATGGAAACTCTAAGGCCACATGCAAAAATTCGTGTTGATCCATACATGAAATGTTCATATATTTGCTGAAATGTGAGGGTACGACTTTTGAAATACAACAGTCTGTACTTTTGGGGCATGTTATGAGAAAAGGCCATCTAGCGTTCATTTAAGCAATCGGAATCATTGATTAAAAATAAAGATAATCTGCAACAGAGATCACGCATTCTGAATGGCCCGGTGACCTGGACTTTTTGAATGTCAATAAAATCGGAATATAGCACTAGATACAGTTGCGATGATAATAAACACTAGGCTATATTGGGCTTTCAAGGGCGTGTCTTCTGTCGTTTTAGCTTCTCTTTTCTTGTCTTTTAATGTATAAAAATGTGCGTGTGGGAGCGTGTGTGTATGATAAACCCCGTCTAAACGTCTGTAGCTTAGGGGCTGTGAACGCAGTTTTAGTCCAAAATACCAAGGCTCTAAGTTTGTTGCTGCGCATAACACTTTGACACCGACAGACCCCAGTCATCAACTGCAGGATTGTCCTATTATCTGCTTTCGGCAGAGGAGGATCTGACACAAGTTTGCTGCCTTGCAAGACAATCTGTAAGGGACCGACGGCGATCATAGACGCAGCGCAATGTCCTATTGTGACCCAGACAAAAGTGGATGTTTGGCACTGCTGTCGGGAAAGGAAAAAAAAAAAATTTTAAAAAAAAAAAAAAAACAACAACAGGCCAATAAGAAGAGGAGGTGGAGCGGAGGAAGCAAAATGTTGAAGGAGTAAAAGAAGTCAGTTTGCGATTTGATAAGGGACGCATTGCGTTAGTTTTGACAACAGCTGGGAACCACATTCCGTTATGGAAAACAGTTGAACTTAAATAAACACCTAGATAGATAGGATAGTTTCGTATCCTTTACAGGACGTTGCAGAACCAACCCCAACAGCCCCTGGCTGTTGTGTGGTTTCTCTAGGCAAATTTGCGCCCAGTAGTTTGCCACTGAATCCTGGACGGTCGGCTTCCTAATACCACTGTCGAAACCAACGCAAGGCGCATAGCCCGCAGCTGGGATCGAACCCGGCACCCTGGCATTACGAAGCGTTCGCATAGACTTAGCCTCAGAGACGACTAAACACCTATTACAAGTTTTAAAACATCCAGTGCAGATCCACATAAATAAAAGCAGACAGAACAGAAAGAAAAAGATGCAAGAATACAAAAAAAAAAAAAAAAAAAAAATAACAAAGATTCATGTTCAACCGGGTATCATTATTATCATCAGGTGCGTTGCCAACTGGCTTGGGCGATCATGCTTCTCCACAATCCGCGAGCTCCTGTATCAGTTCGTGCGCTGTCACAACTCCATGCCATACAGCAAGACTGTCAAGAGCCTTCTCTCGTTGTCTCCCTTCATCCCTCCTTCCACAGATCTTTCCAGTGGTCACAACATGATCTATTTTCCATCTTCTCATAACATGGTCGAAAAATGATTACTGTCTCCTTCTGATGTCTGTGATACGTTGTCTTCGGGCTCCTGCCTCTTTCAATACCTCTTGGTTGCTCTTTTTGGCTGTCCAATGTATTTAAAGCATTGTTCTGTAAAGCCACATCTCTTGAGGCATCAACAAATTGTTAGTCCTGCCCACTGATTGTCTAGGACTCGCAACCATGTTAAAACTGGATGTATGTAGCAAGCGTGAATTATTTTTCTAACCTTTAACGACAGATATATTGCATAAGATGTTCTTCATTTTATAAAAGGCAGTTTTCCCCCTGTCCTATTCTGTTTCTGATCTCAGTAATGCATTTTCCCTGATGTTATCCATGTGCACAGATGGTTAAACGTCTGTACATGTCCCAAAATAACACCATTGACTTTTTTTTTTTATACACATTTAAGAGTATTTACTTTCTTTGATATCACCATTACTTCTGTCTTTCCTTATTCAAACTTAAGCCCACTCTTTCACTTCCTACTACCACAATGTCTGTCATGTCCAGTAGTGCTTTTTGACTTGTGTACGTACAACATTTTTACCGTTGTCATAGTCTGGAATTCCTGCAATCTATGAAGATTCACTACATGCACTTCATTGACGATGTAACTTGTGCTCTGCGTTGAAATTAGAGTGCTCTGTTAAGACACGTTTATAAACTGTGTTGCCAGAGCTCGTGCAATGTGTTTAATTAGTGCACCATGTTGAAATCGGTATTTATACACTACGACCGGCTTCAGCTGACCGGCCATGCTGCTGACGTCACCAGATCGGGCTAAATGTGCGCTAATGCAGCGGTTCATAAACAAGAAGTAAACTATTTTCGATATTGGCAAGGGACGACAACTTACATTTTAACTTTTAAATAACTACATGCCTTCTTTAATAATTTCACAATTTTTAGCCAAATTTTCTTGATTATTGCCGCGGCAACCTACGCTCACTGCACTCCGTGGGGCCTCAGCATCCGGTTTCAGAACCGCTGCGTTAACGCATCATTAGCGCGACCCCGTGGCGTCAGCAGCACGGCCTGTTAGCTGGAACCGGTCGTGCATACACTGTCTGAGTAGAAATCATGCACTGTGGTGAAACTAGATTCCTTCCTCTGTGGTGTGATTATAAGTTCAAGCACTGTACTAAAAGTAGATTTCATTCTGTATGTTGAGATTATAGTTTAAGCACTGGCTAGACAGTATCGTTCGTGAACCGCCTAGGGATGATTCTGTTTTGACCCATTTGATTGAAGAAATCTGTCTGCAATGAATGTAATCATTAACAAAGGAACCAAATAGCTTCGTATTTGCAACAGCGCTTCTGAAATTATTTAAGTGCCATAGTTTCCGAAGCCATATTTTAGTTCTCCTAAACCACATATAGTGCACATTCACACCCCAGGCTTGATTCATTGAGTCAGAGCCTCTCTAACGTCAGGTGTCTGTCTAAAGCAGGGAATGTTGTGACCCACAACCCCTTGGGGGGGGGGGAGGGGGAAAGTCGAAGTACCTTTTGAAAGTAGTCGCCTAAAAACATCGCAAAACACACACATTCACTGAAGTTTTAAAGTAGCAACGTAAAAAATTTAATGGTTTGGTGTCAAGAGGAACTGTATAAAAGGGTCACAGCATTATGAAGGTTGAGAACCACTGGTGTAAAGACGGTGAAGCAAACGGATCCGTTTTCCCGCCTTGGAAAATTAGGGGAGGGGCCAGGGTAGGAAAAAGTATAAGGTAAAAGGTATTCAGTATAAGGTAAAAGGTATTCAGTAGAAGGTAAAGGGGTATTCAGTATAAGGTGCTAGCTTCACGTTTTTAACTACTAGTCGGCATTCACTGGTTGGCGTGTCAATATTACTCTTGCCGCCTTTACTTCCCATAACGTTTTGTGGTACTCTGAGCTTGCAAAATGTCTGTTATTTTCCATTTTCAGTTGGAGGTAATGTCTTTCTGTCGCGGGAATTTGCTTACTTGATGATCAGAGTTTTTAAATAAATAAAAAACATGAAGTCGGTGTTTATGATGCGTACAACAAATATCTATCACGCCTTAATTGCATTGCAGGTTAGACACACATATATAGCTCAGTTTGCACTTGATGATGTTGACATCACACCAGCTGCCTTTGCTTCCTATGATATTTCCTGGTTTTTATCTTTGAGCCAAGGTCAGTTTTAAGAATGACCTTGGGAAAGGTTTCGAACCCATGACCAATTACAGTATGTTGGCCAATGCTCTACAGCGGCTGCCAGCAAACAGCCTTGGTTTACTGCACATTTAAGGATAATCATTTCGAACCGTAAAAATCGTTAAACAATGGCGATTTTCAAATGGTCGTTAAAAAAAAATAGCATTGTTTATAATTTTCTATAGCTGCATCCTAAGAAGAAAGGGAAGAAGAAGCAGACGATATTTCGGGTCATGGTAATGTTTAATCAAAATTCTTGGGATCGAAATCCATGACCACTGAAAAGGCAGGCAAGCCTGCTAGCTACTGGGTTAACGCGTTCCATATTTCACTAAAAAGGAATTTTTTTTATTTTTAGTCATTATTTTGCGCTAACCTGTTTTTTGTTTTAGATGAAAGAAAGTAATCATTAAGTACAAAGGAATCAAAGAAATAACTGCTTTAATTCCATTGGACCAAGAAAACAATTTTGTTAACACTGTCGCCTAGAGCCAAGTGACGTCATCATAAGGTTATAATGACGTCATATAGACACCAATAAATTTCCCCTTTCAGATAGCATGTCGACAATTTTTAAACAATAATATAATCATACCCGCCATGTCTATGTGCAGCCAGTATTAACGCTGTTTTATAGGCGTATTGACCACTTCCTAAAGACGTCATGTGATCAAAACCACGTAAAAAAGTAGGAAAACCCCAGCTTTCTCGGAGTAACAGTGTTAAACATAACCCACCCTGCTTCTCGGGTATGTGGTACAATTAATTCTCAAAAATTACCCATGAAAAAAGAGTTGCCGGAAGTGTGAAATATCGCAGTATACCAATAAAGAGTCAGCTCAAATAACGAATTTCTAAGCTTTCACGGGTAGTTAGCATACTTTGGATATTTTCTTCAGGGAATGCCGGTGTGTTGGGAAATGAGCAGGCAGATAGACTTTAACTGGTGAATGACAAGTTAGATATTGTGAGGGTCCTTTGGGAACGGGTGAACAGTACGGAGGCTCAGATAGATCATTGCGATCTAAGAAGAATGACGCTGTGAGGAGTTGCCAGTGGATCTACCCGGCGCTTAACACTCAGGGGAAGGATGAGACGGATATAAAATCAGACGGTTACTGGTACCATCAGAAACTGAACTCTTCGTTTGCTGCTGAATATAGGAACTGATCTCTTATAGGAGTGTCTCGAGTGCTGTAATGTCGATTATTAGTTCAACATTCAATATTCCAGCATGGACGAGAGAAAAGTAAAAGCGTTTCACAATTTTGTAGGTTTTTGGTATTGTTTAACTTCTTTCTGTGTAATGGTGATTAGTAGGGATTTCAGCATTCTGGGCACATACATAGGTGCACCGATCTCCTACCATTAGCTCCAGAATACTACACCGAGTGATGATGTCTGTTCAGTGTTGATTCCTCTAACGTCTCGTGCCCTTGGTAGAATGTTCCTGTCTTGCAGCTCCGAGTTACACACTCATGTCCATCAACCTATACAGGCATATGGAGTCGTGCCGTTTGCCGTACTGGTCTTCGCCGAAAGTATTGTGCATGGTATCGATTCCATCGCTTTTGTCCAAAACTGCACGATTTATAGCAAGACCAGTGCCTTTATATTAATTTGCACGCTCTTTGCCTCGAACAAACGCATGACCCATATTTCGTAGTGTCACATACCGCTCGTGTCACGTGCCTGATTTAAGGATTGCTCCTTAAGAACCAACAGCACTCTAAAATAATAATGTTGAGGCGTTGGCTCGTATTGGTCTAAGGGAGATCCCGTAGCCAATATACGCCCAACTTATTTCAGGAGTAGGGCAACTCAAGCTCTGTCACTACAGAATATCTAATATTCCTAGGCACACTTGGCTGGACACCCCCACTACTATAAAAATGTAGCCCCTAGGTTATGATAGTATACTATCATAACCATGTTAACACAGATTACACTTACTAATCACACAAGCATAAAAACTCAACAGTTAGAATGGTGAAACAGGGACACCGAAGTCAGTCATGAAAATTTCTGAAAGGATGTAATATTTCAACACACACACACACACACACACACACACACACACACACACACATATATATATATATATATATATATATATATATATATATAAATTTCAAGACAATCAAGATGGTTTCCAGTGTAAGGAGTTCAGGACTTAACGTCACATCGATGATGTTGAAATAGCCAGAGTAAGTTCTCAAAAAAGTACATGATTCATCACTGTAAATAATAGGTAGCCATGGAAAGAGAGCATGGATGTCATCTCGGATGTACTTATCCAATCTGGTAGGACACTGCTCCGCTCAGTCGATGGTGATTTGAACCGGCTGACTCAATAGATTGCTTTTCCTCTGGTTGATCTGGTAACCACTGATCGTCTCACATATGAGGCCAAAGGAACTGCACTGGAGCCCAACAAAGCCCGTGAAGAAGAATTCCTTGGATTGATGACTCAGGTGGGCTGCAATACTGTCACTCAGCCACTGGAACTCACACACAAGCTCCTGAAGAAGGAGTTCTTGGATTGATGACACGGGTGGCCTGCAATACTGTCACTCAGCCACTGGAACTCACACACAAGCTCCTGCCATGTTGAAGTTCTGCCAACAATTGGTGGGATTTTGGGTAGGTTTGGAAATAGGAATGGTATGGGTTAGTGATTGTTGGTTGGACTGTGATTCGTCTGCCTGACTTCTAAGAAGATTTCATCCCAAGCTTAGGAATCCTTCACAGATTAAACTGGTATTTTGAAAGCGCTAAAATTTAATTAGAGAATTAAAACGTCTCCCGACACCTCAGAGGTCTGGCAAAAGAATGCCCGCCCCAGACTTCGCTTTTCGTCTCTAGAAAAGAAGTCCTGTATTCGTGCTCGAAGGAGTAAAAAGGCTTACAGGAATTTCTGAATAATATTCAAGAAATTTGTATCCCACAGTTGCAAGTTTGAAAATGTAGATTTCTCATTCTAATTTGAAATGTGACGTGCCCGCTAGGGATGTCAGCGTCACGACTAGTCCACAGTGTAGGGTTGGCTGTTCACTCCGCGACACGGAGTATTCAGTATAGGTTACTTAGAGAACTACTGACTCAATGTGTTTCTGATAGTGGCAAGCAGCATAGTTATAAACAGATAGCTCAGATACCATCGACCCAGGAAGAAACGACGCAAATACAACACACAGTCTCTGTCAAAATTTATTAACGCACACAAAAATGAAAATATATTTAGAAAAAAGAAAAAAAAAACCACGAGAAGAGTCATTTACTAAAAGAGATGTGAAGTAACGGCGGCAAAATGGTCTGTAAACATATGGGTCTAGAATGAAATGTCCAATTTGCTACTGTTTTAATGAAAAGGGTCCTTTACTTTAGTTACTTTACTGACAGATTTTCCTTACTTTATTTACAGGTTCAAAAACCCCACTCCTTTAAATGATAAATGCAGTCAGTGATTGACAGTTTTTTTTTAAAAACTAATTGTTTTTTAAACTGATAGATGTGCCCGAATCAAACTACGTTAACATCTGACATTATTGAACTGAACCTCGAAATAAAAGTAATCAACATAAAAATAGAGATACTGTTTTGTGCTTGGATGGACATAAGAGCTCCATTGTGTTGTTTAAAGATTAGTTTTAATGAAAACTTTATTCCCAGTCCCATCGTAATTTTTTTATCCCTCAGATTATAACCTTTGTGTTCTTGCTTAAATTAAGCGCGAAGAATAACATATGCTTTCCCAGACATACATCATGTTAACCCATTTTAAAACCCATATTTTAGTGACGAATATGTCAGTTAACTTTATATAAACCACTCAGCTGTACTGATGTGTGCACTTTTTAAATATTATATGCATTAAACCATTATATTCAACATGGCAATGTAACTAATGTCCTAGTCCAGTGTTTCTCAAACTTTTCTTAGTCGGGGCGCATGTTTTTTTTTAATTAAAAAAATTTCCATAGCGTGCTAAACTAAGTAAAAGTATAACTATTCGAATGTAAGAGATAAGAAAAAAAAATTAAATAAAAATAAAACACGTGTATCTTCGAATATTTCGTGGCACCCATGTGAAGAGGTCGCGGTTTCCCGGGGTGCAGCGGCGCACAGTTTAAGAACCACTGTCATAGTCTGTTGCAATACCTAATCCGATTGCACTTGATTCTTTAAATTCTTCATCCCAGCTGATAGACACATGTTCAAATTTTATAACTGAAGTAAAAATTTTAAAAATTGTAGAACATTCATATCCTCTGTTAGATTGGAGAAGAGATCAAGAGCAGAATAGGTGAGGCAAAAGCTGCAATAAAGAAGCTGAATGGTATCTTATGTATAGCGTAGCTTTCAATCAAAGTCAGAGAGTCCTGGCATTGGATGCAGTGATGCTAAACCGCGCGTGCTGGTCCACCAGACTAGGACCTATCTACACCTCTCTGCGGTTATCGTAGAAACAAGTTCCTAAGTCTGGGCCACTGAACATGGGATCGTCGTTTCCTTCTAAGTCGAAGTGCATATGCATGAGAGGCAACAGAGTGTGAATAAATAAGCCAGTTTTGTAAAACGAATTTGCACGCAGAACTCAATGGAACAGATATCCAGGAGTGGTCGAAAGGCAAGAAACAAAGGTATCATAGGGTTAGCAGTCCACTATATAGCATGCAACTCTCTCGAATTCTGACATGAAGTCCAGCCCAGAATTCTTACTTTCTCGTAATAATGTTTTTGAGTGTCTATTCTTAGAAGTCCTCTTTTTCTCAAACTGTTTATTTCCCATTTATGTGCTTGTTTTGTAAATCTATACATTGGTCAGTTAGGGTTAATAAATCCGAACTGACTGCCTATATGTGCCCCCCTCTATGATGATGACGACCGTGGAAACCTGAACCTGAGGTTTTAAGGCCTATGGCTAGTGCAGTCATCACGGAATGTGCAGGATGGGTATTTTCTACTTCTGCCCTCGACATGATATAATCTCATAACTTCTTGCTTAGGATCAAACTGGGGCTGCCGCATGAGAATCCAGCGTGCTTACAAGTTAGCCAGCCACGACTCAAACTCAACGCTTCCTCTCAACAAAGCTAAAAAAAAGAAATATCTCAACCCCCCCCCCCCCCCCCCCCAACAATAAAACAAATAGACAACTGAAAAGATAAAAATAATTGTGAACACGGAAAGAATATTTGTTTACCCGCGAGAGGATGCACGCTTTGTGTGTGTGTGTGTGTGTGTGTGTGTGTGTTTATGTGTGTGTATGTGATGAAAAGAAGAGGCTACAGAACATCGTCACGACGGAAACGATCTGCGGTAGACGAGGTTAAGAATGACAGAGAGACGTGATTGCTGGATCGACCTAAGTACAAAGAAATCTCATCAACAGAACTGATTCAAAGCATCTAAATTAGAGACCTGTGAAAAAACATGATCGCCTACGCTACCTGGCAAGACACATCATAATAATAAATAATTTCACCTATTATGAACCCAAGTCTGTCACACTCACCAGCCTGTTTTTTCTAGTTTCTATTTCAAAACTTTATTTCTCGCTCCTGACCTATCTGAACTTGACAATTTTGTGCTTGTACCTTTCACGTACTAGGGACAGACACATTAATATAGAACCGTAGAATATAAGTGTCGCACACAAGTTTCGTTTGAACCTGTCATTGTTTATGGAAGTCAGTCAATCTTATTTGAGTTTACAAAAAGAGTTCAAACTAACCTCGATGCGGAAGTAGAAAACAAAAATTATCTTGGCAATCAACTTCTATTCTTAGCGTTCACAGGATGTAAGCTTCAGAAGATTGATTTGAACGACGTTCAACTTCACCAGGACATCACACCTAGCGATCAACACCCGGTGTCACAAAGTACCACCATTCGGATGAGGATACTCTGAAGCACGTACCGTAGAGTTTATATTAGTGCCCCTGACAACAGTCGGAGTGGGACTTTATGATAAAAGTTTGCTCGCAGCCATGTAGGAAATTCAGAAGCACTGATAACCAAACTTCTTATTTCGCATAGCTGCTTTATTCGACCTGACTAAAGCCTTTGATAAGATCTGAAAAAGAGGATTCTTGCTAAAACTAGCACACGTGATAAAATGGCATATGTTTGCCTGGATTAAAGATTTTCATTACAAACGCTGCGCAAGTCAAGTCAGACTAGAAGAGCACAAGAGCAAATTGTTCAGGTTACAAGAAGGTGTCCCCCAGGGAGGTGTAATATCTCAAAATCTGTTTATTTGTTTCATCACGACCTCCCAAAACAGTTCACAACTCACACTCACATGGACCTACATGCAGATGACCTGGCCATATGGACCTACGTGTGATCCACACATTTACATTATTTCTCAACACAGTTGCCATTGACTTAAGCACATTTTTTTATATCGTAGCACAAGGTGGCTCCATAGAATATTCAATGAGGCAAGGGTGCAACAAACTGCTCCCATTGACAGGCAACATGCAATAGTTGTACCATTGGGGAAGAACAAGCAAAGATAGCGAGATTGCAATCAACATCTAGGCATCTCTCTTTTAAGTCATGTTGGGAAAATTATGCTAAGATAACAGAAACGAAGCTACGACTAGTGATAGAACCACAGTTGACAGAAGAACAAGTGGGTTTCATAAGAAATATCAGTTGCACATATGCAATTTTCACGCTTCAACAGTTAATAGAAAAGAACACCGAATATGATTAGAACTTTTTTGTAAAAATTGTAGACCAAGAGAAAGCTTTCGACAGTTGATAGACAAAAAATATGGAAAGTAATTGCTCGATTTGGAGTAAGTAAAAACCTAACTGAAGTTTGCAAAAAATTTTATAGCAATTTCGAAGCGCAGTTACAATAAGTCAGGGATCTTCTAAACCGTTCAAAGTAACATCTGAAGTAAGACAAGGATGTGTCTTATCACCACTCCTGTTTATCACCTATATTGACAGTATAAGCAAGAATGCCAGGCCCAGGAACACAAATAATAGTAACCATCAACGAATTACTCCTTGCTGTTGACTAGGCCTTGAATGCAGATGCAGCCAGGAATTTGCAACAGGATCTCACACCCATAAATAAATAATGTAAATAAATTAGTATGAGAATCAACATAGAAAAGACAGAAGTAATGTCAATAAGAGGAAAGAAGCAGAATTTAAACATAGCATTAGAGCATACAATATATAATAATAAGAAAACTCCACAGAGGAGAATACGTAGCAGGGGTCTACCGGTCGTCAGTAGAACGTCCTTCCAGTGACAATTGTCTCGGCCCGTTACAAATATAATCAATCTCGAAAGCCAGGCCCCAGCAAATCCCCTGCTGCACTTGATGGAACACGTACTATTATCGGACGAGACAACGGTGTATCAACAGTTACTATTTAGACTAGGTTCATTTGGGGTGTATTTTTCGGTCGGTCTGCCTGTGGTCGAGTGACGAGCGAGAGATCATACGCACCCAAACACCGCCCTATATAGTATGCGTGTACCGTAGTGGGAGCAAGCTATTGCGCTGTGGTCGGACATGTATTGTTTGGACTTGCGTTATTTTTGTTGGACTTAGCAGTTGGCAGAGAGACATTGACGGACACTAGGGACTTCGGCTTCTGAAGGGATGCTAAGTTCTTTTTAAGCTCTCAGGGGCCCACACCAGCCTACCGAGGCCCGTCCCTTGTAACGTTTGGTTGTGTCCATAGCCAGCGCGAGGCTCTTTCAGCAGCCTCGCCCAGTGGTTTTATGCCACTTTTACGTTGATTTCCTCTCAAGCCCAGCTTCTTAAGCACAATGTAAAAGGATGTAGAGACAAGACATCTTTCGCCTACCTCGACGGCGAAGATTTTTACTGCGTACGTGTCGTCTCTCCTCAGATCAGCCGCGATGTCACTGTATTTCTCGAGAATATATGCGTGCCTTTTGTCCATTCGCGACTCATACGGCACGGCCAGCTCAATCAGGATGAGCTGACGTTTTTTCTCAGAGTGTAGGACTATGTTGGGTCGCAGGCAGGTCTGTCGGATTAACTCTGGGTACCTCTCATGACCAGGTAGCAAGTAGCCAGTCCCTCGCACATACTGATGGAGCGTATGCGATTTTGTTTTTCGTACCTTTGTAGATCTGCACAGCCTTTAGGAATCGCATAGGGATGACTGCAAAACTGGCCCTCGCGTTGGCCTTCATTCTTGGTCTACAATGTCCGCCAGCTCTTTCAGGACTTTGTTATAGCGCCAAGTGTATCTTCCCTGGCCTAAAGCTTTCATGCACGCGGACAATACGTGCTCGAGCGTCTGCTTACCTATACACAGTGGGCATGTCGGGTCGGTCGTCGCATGCCATTTCAGCATATTAACGCCAGAGGGTAAAACATTCTAAGCAGATCTGACTACAAAGCTCAGTCTCAACTGGGCCATTCGCCAGTTCTCACCCCAGCGAGTATTCGTGGCAAGGCGCTCTCGAGGCCGATCCATTGGCCTTGTGACTGCTGTGCGGGTTTTTTTTTTAAACCTGAGTCTCGTTTTCGGTGTTTCTGATCTGTTAAATTACCATATCTCTGCGTTCTTACGCTGAGGCCATTGACCACCAACTGACTTTCCTGTGCCCTAGGCCTCGTCGGTCGGTTTGCGTGTACCCCATGACTGCTTTTAATTTCAGTGCATTTAAACAGAATCTATCGCATCTGACACCTTTCATTTCGTGTCTGATTTGAGAGCTGGCTGGACGGCTGCTATACTGTGGTCTGGGGACTCACGTAAAATTATCGCAAGCCTCACCTTGCCGACTTTGAACTCTTCCGTTAGCGACTTAAATAGCAGTACCAGCTGCGCCTGTTTGCCATACAGAGCCACATCGGTCAGACAAGGCGGAGCTCAATCCACTTCCTCATGGCGGTGTTGATTTTTCTCTCCATGGCCTCAGTTGCGGTCATGTTGACCTCGTACACGAGCAGCAGGCAGATTAACATTTACGGATCAACACATGCTGGAGCCACCACACCTTTAACTTTCCGATAAACTTGCACCGCTCGATCACTGGCAGGCCTGTAGCCAGTGGCTCATGTAAAAGCTGGAAGTCTGCTCTATCGGATAATTTGGAATCGTGCACACCGTCGAGGCTCTTCACCGGTTTGTCTAGAACCGCTGGGTTCCTATTCTTTGACACCGTAAAGCTGATTGCCGGCACCTTACCTTTCCGGATTGACAAACTCCTCGACTTCTGCGGTTTGAACTGCATGCCACACCATCCGACAACGCAGTCCAACCTTTTCAGAGTATTGCGGGCATCCACATCAATACCCTTTATTTTATTTGTGTCATCCATAAAATACACGTAGTGGCGACCTCCAGTGGCGCCCATTCTGAAGGCCTTATCTGTAGCCGACCACTAACATAACCTGAATGACCATCACGTACAGTATATCGTACAGAAATCGTACACCCCATCGCTATCGCAACCTGGAGTTCAGTTCATCTTGTCGTAAACGTCGCGGAAGAGAACCGTAATGCGATATCATTTGAGTTTAAATATCTTGGAACAAAATTCACTGAAGATGGTAAATTGGATGAAGAAATTAACAATTAACATCCGATGCAGTAAATCAGGACAAGTATTGGGACAGCTAGCCCCCCCCCCCCCCCACTTTCAGCATAAGGTAATTCCAATTAACACAATAAAACATCTCACACAAAGCCTATGTATCCCCACCCTTGTTACCTATGTCAGACGTGGTCACTCACAACACGACATAAAAGAAAATTAGTAACCATGTAAATGAGGTGTCTGAAAAAGACTGTAGAGGTGACCAGAAGAGATAAAATCAGGAATGAGGTCATTCGAGATAAAGTCAGCAGAGAACCAATTCTAAATTTCACACAAACACAGCAAATAAAATGGTTTGCCCACTTTGAGAGAATGCCTACTGATGGTATACCATACACGGCATATACCAAAAGAAGAGAGGAACACAGAGAAAGACGTAGACAAAGAACCAAATGGGAAAATTACATCAAAGAAACTCTACAGCATCACGATGTGTCCATGGTCGAAGCAACCAGAAGCGCAGGAAGCAGGACCTTATATCTCCCTTGATACCTGCAGCGGTAAAAGAGGACGTCAAAAAGAAGGCACCAGGTTCTTCATTCCAATGTCATAGAAGTCTGCCGCAAGTGTCTTGAACCATTCATAACGGTCTGCAGTTCGTCATCAGTTTCACACCATTGGATTGCCAGCCATTTCTTCAGGTGCATGAAAAGCTCGTAATCGGGGCTGTAAAAAAAAGGGGGAGGGGGGTGTGGGGAAAAAAGGGGTTGGGGGGGGGGGGTGATAGCGGGTGTCAACTATTTCCCAGTTCAAGAAAATCAACAAACAAGACGCCAGTTTTTTTTAAAAAATAAATCACTTGCATGTAGCATTAAACAAGATTTTGACAGTGAAAAAAATAACAAAAAGTCTAGCTAATAAACCACATAAACATGTTGCATATGCACATTGACGTTTCCCACAAACATAACAGATATGACATTAGTTGTCTGTAAATAGACATAAGCATTAATTTGCGTTTTTCTTTGTAAATTGTTAAACCATGGCACACAAATTTGCAACGAAGTATAGATTTCAGTTGTTATCTAACTGACTCAGCCACACATTCATACCTAAAACATTAGGCTGGTTACGCACAGCCACGCATTCATACGCAAAACATTAGGCTGGTTACGCACAGCCACGCATTCATACGTAAAACATTAGGCTGGTTACGCACAGCTACGCATTCATACGTAAAACATAAGGCTGGTTACGGAGACAGTGATCTGAGTCATTGCAAAATTCTCCTGAGTCTGCAGTTACCTTTACATTCGTCCTAGGGCATCCAGGCGTTGTTGGTAATGAAAAAGCCGATAGACTAGGTGCTGTATTAAATGAAGATGGCCGACCTTTGGATTACGCAGACATTGTCATTGCCCTTAGAGAGATTATGACGTTCTGAGGATTTTGGAAGCAACATGTCCACATCACTGCTAAGAATACGAGAATTGAGAGTCAAGATCAGCACAGCCAAGCGTTAGAAGCACACAGGGCGCACGCAAAGTCTTGTGAACCAACATAGGACTGGCACTATTAACTGCGCGTCGCTGATTAATATGTTTAGAGGGAAATCTGAGCGCCTATGGCTGTGTCCGGAGTGCTGCGAAGATAAATAATCTAACTCATAACTCAAAACATTTATCACAATAATAACAGCCTGACATAACGGACACATTACACTGATCTGTATCTGGCTAAAGCCGGCTCACATTTTCAGTCGCCATTTGTTATCTCTTGCTAAGAATAGCTATCCACGCCGTCTGCTGGAGTAGCTGATAACAGACTTAGCCAAGTGTTCATCAATAATTTATAGACGGGTCAGGCGAAAGCAACTCTGGGTGCTTGCAGGCTACTGTAAACATGCCATCATTGATACACGCGTGTCATTGTCAAACTAATGGTTGCAGGTATCCTGTAGGTCACTTTGAATCGCTTGTAGAACATTGTGCAGTGAAAACATGTAAATTATTTGTGTAGATAAGTCGTCGTCATTATCACCACTACCACTGTCACCATCACCACCAACACAGTCACCATCACCACCAACACCACCACTGTCACCATCACCACCAACACCACCACTGTCACCATCACCACCAACACTGTCACCACCACCACTGTCACCATCACCACCAACACCACCACTGTCACCATCACCACCAACACCACCACTGTCACCATCACCACCAACACCACCACTGTCACCATCACCACCAATACAACCACTGTCACCATCACCACCAACACCACCACTGTCACCATCACCACCAACACCACCAACACCACTACTGTCACCATCACCACCATCACCACCAACACCACCACTGTCACCATCACCACCAGCACCACCACTGTCACCATAACCATCAACACAACCACTGTCACCTTTACCATCAACACAACCACTGTCATCATCAACACCAACACCACCACTGTCACCATCACCACTAACACCACCACTGTCACCATCACCACCAACACTAACACTGTCACAATCACCACCAACACAACCACTGTCACCATCACCACCAACACAAATACTGTCACCATCACCACCAACACCACCAACACCACCACTGTCACCATCACCACAGACACAACCACTGTCACCATCACCACCAACACAACCACTGTCACCACCACCACCAACACCACCACTGTCACCATCACCACCAACACCACCACTGTCACCATCACCACCAACACCACCACTGTCACCATCACCACCAACACCACCACTGTCACCACCACCACTGTCACCATCACCACCAACACCACACCACCAACACCACCACTGTCACCATCACCACCAACACCACCACTATCACCATCACCACTGTCACCATCACCACCAACACCAACACTGTCACCATCACCACCAACACCACCACCACTACCACCACTGATACCATCACACTGTCACTATCACCACTAACACCACCACTGTCACCATCACCACCAACACAACCACTGTCACCACTACCACCAACACCACCACTGTCACCATCACCACCAACACCACCACTGTCACCATCAACACCAACACCACCACTGTCAACATCACCACCAACACCACCACTGTCACCATCACCACCAACACCACCACTGTCACCATCACCACCAACACCACCACTATCACCAACACCACTGTCATCATCACAACCAACACCAACACTGTCACCATCACCATCAACACCAATACTGTTACCATCACAATCAACACCACCACTGATACCATCACACTGTCACTATCACCACTAACACCACCACTGTCACCATCACCACCAACACCAACACTGTCACCATCACCACCAACACAACCACTGTCACCATCACCACCAACACCAACCACTGTCACCATCACCACCAACACCACCACTGTCACCATCACCACCAACACCACCACTGTCACCATCACCACC
>CAJHNH020003681.1:0-10000 GCA_905116865.2 Candidula unifasciata
GACAGAGTCTCCCACAATAAAAAGCAGCAACAACTTCCAGGGATATCTAAACGCAAAACACAGACTCTAGCACAAAGCAAAAGTCTAAATGTACGAACCACCAAGACTTTCCGTGTAAGCTTACAGCAGGTGAACAAACAAAGAAGAAGTCTAACAGAGTCAATAAGTATACCAACAGGTTTTAGAGCGCGTCACTGACGACCTAACCCCCTAGCCTATTCAGCATCCAGTCGTAGTGTGATAAACCGACCTTAACTCCTTAAGGTAGACACAATGCACATAAGTGTATGACAACAGCAGCTAACGTGGGGCGTTTGAAGGAAGTTTACATTCTGAATCTGCATGGTTTATCTCATTATGTTTGTGTTTATCTGGATCTTTAGATCTGATCCTCGTGTGTAATGAAATATAGGCAGAAAGGGGTTAAATGAACAAAGCATACATTTCAGACCACCACACGGCGTACTAATCCATCACTGTGTGAAATGACAGAAATGGGTGATTAGAAAGCCATGGCCTAGCCAACTATGCAGAACAGCTTCACGATAACCACCATGACATCTGACAGTGAGGGATGAAACATTCGACGAGTGCCCGTGAGCTGTGACCAGCTGATGAGATACGTTCATCCAAACGTGACCACCAAAGACAGGTGACAGGGAAGTGATGGAGAAGGTACGCCAGAAAGAGCGGGAAAGCGGGAGAATAAAGTCTGAGCCAGAGGCTTGAGAAGTTAGTTAGCCCCGGAACCGCTTGAGAGGACAGTTAGGACCGGACTGCTTGAGAGACCAGTTGAGAAAACTAGTGCTGTACTTCGTTAGAAGGTATATGTTAAACTTGGAGTTTAGCTAGAACAGTGAGTTAGCCACGGAACCGCTTGATAGGACAGGTTAGGGCTCAACCGCTGGAAAGACCAGTTAGGAGAAAACTAGTGCTCTACTTCGTTTAGAAGGTATATGTTAAACTTGGAGTTTAGCCAGAACAGTGGTTAAGGAACTCGTAAAGGCATACGAATAGCCAGCAATAAGGAGTGTTCATATACTATTGCTTATTGAATTTATGAAGTCTGTGTGACGAGAATATTGTGAATAAACCAACTCTTGTGTAATTGTTACATCACTAGCCTTGTTCTTAAATACGATTGAAGAGAGCTACGAACTATATTCATTCACCCTTGGCCGAACTAGGCACATCTATTTCTTGGGGGATGTATTGGCACGACTGTGCCACAAGTGTGTGGATACTTGGATGCCGTGACCAACGATCAGTCTTGTGTACTCGACATCTTTAAAAAACAAGACTGCTGTTACAACATAACAAATAAGCAACTGCTATAAAAAGGTGAACTAAAAGCAAGTTTATGATTGTGCCTGCTGAGTAAGAAAAGTCGAGAAAAACCGTCATCAGAATAGAGAGACGTAAACCAGACCAACAGCCTGCACCACCTTTTGGAGCCAACCGTCTACACTAGAATCAGGGGGACACGCCCGTTCTAGCCTGGAGCAAATCGTCTACACTAGAATCAGGGGGACACGCCCGTTCTAGCCTGGAGCCAACCGTCTACACTAGAATCAGGGGGACGCGCCCGTTCTAGCCTGGAACCATAATATAAACTTTCCTAACTTTACACACTCGGAAGACTATAGGAAAGTCAAGAACTGTGAGCTGTCCGATTTTTCAAATAGGAACTGCAAAATAAGCGCGATTTTAAAGAACCTTGAACATTAATATTAATTAGTTTAAATATATTGTGATTTTTAATTTACAGTGGTGTAGGGAAAACCTTTTCTTATCTTTCCCTACCTTTCCTTTTAACTTAGAAAATAATTCCAGGACAGTGCCGATTTTAATTACAGTGTGTTGTGAAATTTGTTTTTTCAGACCGCACTTAACAAGGTAATACGACATTTTCTGTTTTAAATTCTAATTTAGTTTACATTAGTTAATTTTAAAGTTTTTAATAATGGCATATCAAGGAACAGTGAGAGCACAGTTTAGCAGAGTTTTTAATGAAGTAGCACAGTTAGGTAGAAAACTCCGTATTCCATTTTTTATAGAACAAAAAACTGCTCAGCATTGGTCGACTGTAGATAGTCGTAGACAAAGACAGAGAGAAAGAAGTTATAACATAGCATCAGTCACTAGAAGTAACGTCGCTGCTAATCGACTGTCCGGTTCCCCAGACAGTCGAAATTATGCTAACGAGAGATTGCAATACCCTAGAGATAATCAGTATCGCAGACCAGACAACACAAAAGCGTACGAGAAAAGTCAGGGTCAAGCGAGGTCACAAATACGGAATGAACGAGGGCATTTTATAAATTTCGATAGAGCAGACAGGTTAAGAAAGTTAGAAAATAACAGAAATATCAGAGCACAGGAGCAGTGGCGTAATTTTGGTAACAGATATCAGAACATTATTAGAGTAGGAAATATCCAGGAGAATAACAGAGGACGAGTTAGGTCATGTAATTCAGATACCAGATTCCGCATGATGAGCACTAATCAAGGCAACAAATTTAAAAGAGACAGGTTAAGAAAATTAGGCTACAATAAGAATATAAGATTGCAAAACTTAGGAAATAATCGCGAGGTCAGTAACTATAACGGATTATGGCAGACAGGTAATAAAAGCACGTGCGCTGCTGATGATGAGACAAAGAGATTAGAAGTAAGAGGGTTAAAAGAGAGGAATCCCATGAAACGGTTTAATAAAAGCTACATTAACGAAGTAAATGCGGTAACTGTAAACGGGACACACGGTCAATACTTTAAAGAAGAAGAGAACATAGAAACACGTAAGAAGTTAAAACCGGCTAACGTTAAGTCGGAACAAGAAGAAGATAAAGAGGCTTGTTTGGCTATGGAATGGTTATGGGAAGTAAACGCGGTAGGAGTAAAAAGGCTAGATAGCAATAGCACACATAGGAAAGTAGAGAGGGTAGGGACAATTAAAGAAATAAATCAGCAGGGTTTGTCTTATGCACAGGTGATGCCTACAGAAGAAGAAGGTGAAGGAATAAATACATTACCGTTTGTAGTTAGTAACATAAAGGTAGATCTATTCTCAGAAAACTACGACGCAGATAGTGAAATTGGGATCACAAACAAAACGGGTCGTAGAATTTTAGTCGCGGTTAGAACCAGGACTAATACTCCGTCTAGTGTGAAAGAATTAAAACCGTCAGAAGTGCCAGTTAAAGGTACATGTAATAGTAGAAGAGAAGAAGAAGAAACAGTAGAAACTTCGCCTAAGAAAAGAGCAAAACAGGAGACAAGAATGTCGGGCATTAAAAATTCGCATACCGACTTAAACGAGCGGCATGGTTTACAGGAAAATAAAGATGCGAGAAAATCAAATGTATTAGATGGAAATTTACACGGAAATAAAAGTAGCCTGAAGTGTCGTAATGAAGTGGCATCTACCGAATATAGCAAAATTAATAAGTTGTTCCACTTTATTTCAGAGCTATGGAGCGTCTAATAAATGGCATACACGAATTAAGTCAAATTGGCACTTTACAAGACAATACTTTAAATACACACAGAAACAGGATCATACTGATATCTGGATTATGCATATCTATGGGACTTATAACTTTTCTTTATTTGCGACGGAAAGGCTTTAAATGTACAAAAGTAACTAATCATTTAACAAAAGAAAAAACACAGATCACTAATAAGACAGAAGAAGAAATAGAACTAGAACAATTACCATCCACTACAGTTAGTAGGCCAGAATCATCAGGGGGTAGACTGAATTTATACCCTGAGTAAACCATACATTAATTACAGCTTCCCCCCCCCCCCCCTCCCTTTCTTCCCCCATGACTGACTGAAAGGGGATCGTTTGTAAAATGGTTCAATAAATGTGTGATTGTAGGGTGTATAACAAGTAATTAGTTTCATTAATTACAATTAACGTACGTTATATTGCTGTGTACAGAGGTACCGCGCTCTCTACACATATTCTGTTGTCGTGTCTACATGTCATTTGTCCGACAATATTAAATATATACCGTTGTTTTGTCCCTACCATTTAATATTTACATTTGGTTTTGCACTATGAACGTTTTTTAATCGTGTTGTACTCTCCCAGACAAGTGAAAATCCATACGTTCGGTTGTGGGTGAAGATTACAATACCTACATGTTTTATGTTCGCTAAGAGAGTTACTGGCCACAAAACCTCTCTTATACATTCTGTCAGAATGATGACTGATTTGAGTTTAACCAGACTTTACTGAGGTACACAGTTAGAAACGTACTTGGCGATAAGCCAGTCCAAAGCATGACATGATTGGTAACTGAATATAGGCCGGCTATTTCTTTACAGAAGATGCGATATGCATTAAACAGAGGAAGCAACCTCTTAAGGAAGCAACAATAAACGCTGTAGACTATCAAGGTAGATAAATAACGTAAATACAGGAGGTGGCATGGTACATTCGACTTGAAGAAAAACTACGGTTGTTTCCGAGAAATTTCTCTCCAATTAATATACCTAACGGTATAGGAATTATTTATACTCTGTAAAGGTTATACCTTATTATTCAGTCTATGTTGACTTTCTCAGAGATTCTATTTTCATCCTTTCATGGGGAGATGACATTTTCGAGTTTTACTTTATTGATAACTGGGGATACATGGCATGTCATTTCTTGTATACAATGTTTTCAGGTTTGAGTTTATAAAGTGGGAATACAGATACTATTCCTTTATACTTCAGACAACTTAGCACATTCATTAGGGATACCAGTGAATACGAGGTTGTTATGCTAATACAACGAGGGAGTTGTATCGTTTTTTTTTTAATGTCTTTAGAATTATTGACTATTAGTTATTGTATGCATGTCACGTTTTCATTATACTGCATGAATTTTATGATGTTACATGTTATGTTGTATGCTTTCATTACGTGGCTAGATGTTCATATAAGGTTTAGTTAGGTAGCGGGTATAATTAGAGTAGTTTTTATAAAATTGAAGATAGGAAACAATTTTGTTAAAAAATGTGTGTGGCGAATGTAATGAAATATAGACAGAAAGGGGTTAAATGAACAAAGCATACATTTCAGACCACCACACGGCGTACTAATCCATCACTGTGTGAAATGACAGAAATGGGTGATTAGAAAGCCATGGCCTAGCCAACTATGCAGAACAGCTTCATGATAACCGCCATGACATCTGACAGTGAGGGATGAAACATTCGACGAGTGCCTGTAAGCTGTGACCAGCTGATGAGATACGTTCATCCAAACGTGACCACCAAAGACAGGTGACAGGGAAGTGATGAAGAAGGTACGCCAGAAAGAGCGGGAAAGCGGGAGAATAAAGTCTGAGCCAGGGGCTTGAGAAGTTAGTTAGCATCGGAACCGCTTGAGAGGACAGTTAGGACCGGACTGCTTGAGAGACCAGTTGAGAAAACTAGTGCTGTACTTCATTAGAAGGTATATGTTAAACTTGGAGTTTAGCTAGAACAGTGAGTTAGCCACGGAACCGCTTGATAGGACAGGTTAGGGCTGAACCGCTGGAAAGACCAGTTAGGAGAAAACTAGTGCTTTACTTCGTTTAGAAGATATATGTTAAACTTGGAGTTTAGCCAGAACAGTGGTTAAGGAACTCGTAGAGGCATACGAATAGCCAGTAATAAGGAGTGTTCATATGCTATTGCTTATTGAATTTATGAAGTCTGTGTGACGAGAATATTGTGAATAAACCAACTCTTGTGTAATTGTTACATCACTAGCCTTGTTCTTAAATACGATTGGAGAGAGCTACGAACTATATTCATTCACCCTTGGCCGAACTAGGCACATCTATTTCTTGGGGGATGTATAGGCACGACTGTGCCACACGTGTTCTCTTATCAAGTATACTTATTTTTCTGTCTATTTCTGCGTTTCTAACGCCCCAGTGGAGCATAGGCCTTCGACCAACTCATGCCAATGCATTCTATCCTTCGCTATCGCAGGCAGCTCTTCCCGTGTCCTTCTCACATTTTACACTTCACTCTCTAGCTTCCTTCTCCCTGTGATTTTGATCTTCCTTTATTTCTATACCTCTGTGGGTTCCAGTGTAAAGATATTCTCGTTACATTGTTCTCATGTTTTCTCAGCACAAGTCTTATCCAACGCCAGCATCTTTTCTTCACCTCTTGGTCCACTGAAACTTGTTTATTTCACTTCCAAAGCTCTATATTAGTGGTTTTATCATATTCCCTCTATTCTGCGCAGGCACTAGCTAACTTATTTTTGTAGTTTATTAGTAATTGCCTTGGCTGTTTCCCCTCCATACAACCGCGTTAATCAGACATCAGAATTAAAAATTAAATTAAGCATACTACATATCATTAACTAAACACGATGACAGGTTTGTAAATGTTGGCTTTCTTTTCCACTAAACTTTGACGTGGCTAAATGGCAACACGAATGTATTCCAACAGCCTCACTAAATCCTTTAAGCGCTCGACTTCCGATCGTTTCTTACAGTCGACGTTGTCCGAGCACATCTTTGGCAGAACTGGAGGCAGTGTCTCTTGACCTGCCTCTGGGGTAACTAATCTAAAAGCGTAATGCGTTTGCTTCAGATGGGCAACTTCGTTATCAGGAAAAAGCGTTGGCTTTTCGATTATTAATAATTCATCATGGGCGGCAATTTTATTATTACTAGACGGCAACTCAATTCATCCCGTACAGTTCACACTGGACATCAGTTCGATTCATTCTTGACATCAGTTTAATTCATACTGGACGTCTACTCGATTCTTACTGGGCTCAATTCATTCTGGGCAGCAGCTCATTCCTACTGGGTAGTAACTTTATACTGGACATCTGCTGGGCTCATACAAGACGATTCTTACAGGATTCAACTCAGTTCATAATTGACGTCACGTGGACTTATACTGGCCCATCATCATTAAGTGCTGAGTCGACCATGAATGCAGTATAGTGGCTAAGAGGGGTTGTTACCATCTGCGAGTCCGTCGATCTACAAAGAATGACTGTCCTCATCACAGTTCAGTATGTCTATTACTTTTATCTACCTATCGGTAGGTCGATTATTTTTTTTTTAAATAAAATAGAATTTAGAAAAGATATACATTTAAAAAAAAAACCCATTAAAACCAATAATTAAATTTAAAAAGTATTTAAAATAATTTAACTAAACATAAAATAAATCAAATTAGTGAGAAACAGTTATCTCATATATAAAAATATGCTCAACTGATAATTCTTTGTGACCCAAGTTTTTTTATTTTTCTTGTCCTAACACAGTGGGTTATGAATAGTAGTAATAATTTACTACGATTTAAGCTGTCAACTCATTTGGTGCAATGCAAATCAAAAAACGCGCCTTGTGCTCTTTCTATATGGTTTGCATTTCTTACATTTTTCCGCTCCAAGAGTATTGTACAAAAAAGAAATCAACATTGACATTGTAAACAATCTAAACGTAAGGGATAAACTTCATAAACTTCATCTTGTCTCGGAAGCTGAAATATTTGGCCGTATCAGTCGTCTTGTCGGACTGAAAAAAAAAAATTATAACAGAAGGCAAAATACCAACAAGGAGGGGCAGGGCCCGACCAACACGAAAGTGAGCACATACTACAATTGATTCCTTGCTTATGATAATACAAAAGAGCTGACGAAAGACCGAGTTTGTTTCAGGCAGACCATGATGACAGCGACGTTCTGCAGCGGATCCGCCGCATGATAATGATGAGTTATGTTAACTTTGTCTAAACTGTGACTTTTCTGACCTAGTGCTGTATTTTCATGAGTTATGTTAACTTTGTCTAAACTGTGTCTTTTCTGACCTAGTGCTGTATTTTCCATTTCTATCAAATGACACTGATTTATTATAGCAAAGCCTATGATTTGTTTGCAACATCATAAATTTTGGAGCATACGAAGACGTATAATGAAGCAAAGCACAAAATGAATCCTTTTCTTGCTAAAACGTATTTTTTTTTTCAAGTATCCAGAAATCATAACTTGTAAATCCTTTGGCTCGGTACTCAGGATATCGCAACCCCTCGACCTTGATTCCGTTATAAGTACCGTAAATCTGGGAGAAACGTGGCTTTTCTGCCTACCCCCGGGCGTGAACCCGGACCACAATGAGTTTGTCACCCGGCCGCCGCGAAGTCAGCTTTAACCAACTATGCTAGCGAGCCGGGCAACTGAAATGCATAAACCACATTGCTTTATTAATAGAAATATACTCTCCTACGTTTTGTATACAGAAAAATCAAGTGACTGATTTTGACTTTTAGGCGGATAGATGTACAGCAACTCGACAGTGTGGTTAATGCATTTCAGCAAAAGAAAAGAATTCATTGTGTGCTTCATTAAATGTTGATTTCACTCTGCCGTTATGCACGTGGCGAAATGCAGCGAAATATACCAGACAAAAAAACTAATATTTTTTGTGTGGTCGCATTTATCTATGTTTGAGTAGTCGAAGTTGCGTAGCGGCTAGACGCTCGCGTGCAGATCGGAGGGCCGTTGGTTCACTTCCTGTCAGAGCTGGTCTTTTTTTAAAAGTGACCTTGATTCCTAGGTCGTAAAGGCGCTAGTGGGTACCGGGTGCAGTCAAGGAAAGTAAAGGCAAACGACGTGATGCTGACCGCATCACCCATCTTGTGCCGATTGGTCTATACAAATATAGGTCTAGCCCTATATGCCCTATACGTCTAAAGGAGTGGAAAAGCGACCTTTACTTTTTTTCTTAAATTTACACGGGGAAAATATTGTTTTAAATAATGAGAAATGTCAACAAGTACCAGACTTGTGTCAGTTATATGATACGCTCATAAACCGTGGACACCCTGTTTCAGAAATTCGCTATGCAGATGATACAGTCCTCCTTTCGAACAGTGTAGGGAGAACAGAACATTCAATTATGTCTGTTTGAGGAAATCAAACATTTAATCATGTCTGTTCAAAAACTAAATAAAGCTCAACAAGTGTTCCTGGATTTCATCATCATCATCAGTTCTCGTTATGCCTAGTGGCACATGAGGCTTCAGAGAGGACTTTCCATGCTTTCCTGTCCTGTGCAATGTTCAATGCAGTTTTCCATGTCAAAGATGCCGCACTCAGGTCACTTTCCATCGTTCGTCTCCATGTTGTTTTTGGGCGCCCCTGTTTTCTCTTTCCCTCTGGTGTCCATTTAAGAGCTGTTTTGGCAGGTATATCAGAAGTCATTCTCATAACGTGGCCAAGCCATTTCCATCTTCTCTTGGTAATCATACTGTCTAAAGTTTCTTGGTTTGTGGCTTGAAGTAGTTTAGTGTTTGAGATTGTATCTGGCCAGAAAATTTTGATAATTCTACGTAGACATGTGTGGTGGAAGGTGGACAGCTTGTGTACATCCTTTTTGGTCATTCTCTAGCATTCCGCTTCATAAAAAAGAACTGGCAAAATGATGCTCTTGTAGAGTCGGAGTTTCGTTCCTCTGCAGTAATTGTTGGATTTCCAGATTTGCCTCATCCTTCCAAAAGCAGCTCTAGCTTTGTTCAGACGTGACTGTATGTCTTCCTCTGTCCCTCTCAGTAGGGACACCACACTGCCAAGATATGTGAAATGTTCTACATTTTCAAGTGATTGGTTACTTATGGGCACTGGTTGTTGGTTTGGACTGTTTGTCATGATCTTAGTTTTCTTTGTATTTATTCTCAGTCCCACCATTTCTGCTGTGCAGTGTAGTCTGCTACTTTTTTCTTGTATATGTTCATGTTTATATGATGGGAGTGCTATATCATCTGCAAAATCAAGGTCCTCAAACATGGTGAATGGAGTCCATCGTATGCCTCTAAATGTCCTGTGTCCTATGTTCTTTAGTATCCAATCAATCACAACGTTGAAGAGGAGAGATGACATAACACATCCCTGTCTTACACCTGTCTTTACTGGAAAAGATGTATTGTAATTTTTTATTTTTTCCTGGAATTAAAGAAATATAATGCCCACAGACATAACTTATTGGGAC
>CAJHNH020003681.1:15000-60731 GCA_905116865.2 Candidula unifasciata
ATTATGCAGATTTATAATCACTCTGCATTTATGAACTAAAAAGCGTAGGACAACGATATTGTCCAGAACACAACTAAAAACATACACAATTAATATGCCCCCTATAGTTTCTGATCAGGTGATTGTCAGTCCACTTTCTTCCTTATATCTGTCATTGTTTTCTGGTCCACACATCTGCTAGTCAATCATCTACTGTTCCCTATGGTTGATATTATGGATGGAATCCATTCCAGCACATTTAGCCTCATTGTTCGTTCTAGGGTTTATTTTTAGGCGTCCTGGTCTCCTGAATCCTTTTTTTTTCTTCCTATTTTAGTGCGCGTTGGTGATTCTCTGCAATGGCTATAGCTATTCTGTGTCGATGTACACGTTCTTTAATGTGATAAATCCATTTCCTTGTAGGGCGGCGACCTCCTCTTGCTTTCACATAAGATCATTTCATGCTCAGCGCCTGCGTTGATAGTTGTTCTGGCTGCATTTTTACTAGATGACCAAACCATTTGATCTTCTGTGTCTCCTGTGAATCTGCTGCATGGTGTTGTTCTCATAGCATGTCTGATTACATAATGTCTAACTTTGTCTCAGATGGTTAAGTTACCGGCTTTTCCCAGGTATCTGTTTTCACAGGTATTATTTTTACCTAGGTTACCCTTTGATAATGTCCAATTCTGGCACTGGTAGTACAGTGTTGGTAGGAATATGTTGTTTATAATCTGTTTTTTATGTTTGGATGTCTTAATAACGGTGTCAGTTGGTATATAAGTGCACTGGCTCGAATGCGTCTTGTTTCTATTTCCTGATTTAATCTTTCGTTCTCCGAGAATATACTTCCTAGATATTTATATTCTTTAATTTGTTAGATTCCTTAACTTGCTTCAGACAAGTACCATTCAATTGGATATGCAGCAGACTATAAATTCCGCTTACTTGCTTTATTTAAGTTTTAATCATATTTACTTTCATGATATATCTATCTTCTGTATGTGGAACTTAGCCTGTTGAAATAGTTTAGCAGTTTAGTCTCCTAGCTGTATAACAGCATATATACAAAAATATATATAAAACCGAACGAAAAGTATATTAGCAAGCTTCATAACAGGCACTGATCGTGCAAATAGTTTATATATGTATTGCATAGGAGAGGAGAGAGCAGAAATCCATATCTGTATTTGGCTTTCGGAGCTTTGGTACATGGTCAGGATGTTATCTGACAATTATCTTTGTATCAAAAAATCCTCAAGAATAGCACATAGTTTGTTTCTGTCTCTTTTGTCAAAGCATTTTCTTGATTTACCAACAGAACAATACTATCAGCAAGATCACGATCTTCGAACTCTGTGTTCTCTGCACAGTCAGCGCCAGTGTTTCCAACACATGTCTTCATCACTCAGTTAATGGAGGGGATAGAATGCATCCATGTTTGATCCCAGTTCCAACTTCAAACCAGTCAGTAAAACCATCATCTGTTCGCACTGCACACACTGAACAGTTATATATTGACTTTAAAATATTAATATTATCTTTGGCGTACCATAACAATTTGAAAATTCCCCATAGTGATGTTCCGAGTTAGCTATGCCCCAGGTGTCTGTCTCCAATTCAAGAACTATCGGTGATGCTCAGATTACCAACTCTTCATAGCACACTAACGTACATCCTGCTCACCACTTGAGCTGGGAAGTCCAGCATCTCATGCAGTTTAATCCCGCAGCCGTACATCCGACTGGCATGATGTCACTCCAGCAGAGACAACAGTCCTATCGTATCAAATGCTGGTACTAACCAGTGAGTGCATCTTGTTTAAAAAAAACAAAATTATGTCAAGCCGTGAAATCAGCAATATGTCAAGCCGTGAAATCAGCAATATGTCAAGCTGTTATATCAGCAATCTATCAAGCCATTATATCAGCAATCTATCAAGCCGTTATATCAGCAATATATCAAGCCGTAATATCAGCAATCTATCAAGCCGTTATATTAGTAATCTATCAAGCCGTTATATCAGCAATATATCAAGCCATTATATCAGCAATCTACCAAGCCGTTATATCAGCAATCTGCCAAGACGTTATATCAGCAATATGTCAAGCTGTTATATCAGCAGTCTATCAAGCCATTATATCAGCAATCTATCAAGCCGTTAGATCAGCAATCTATCAAGCCGTTATATCAGCAATCTATCAAGCCGTTAAACAAGCATTATGTAGATATAACCTGAGGAGTCTGCATTAGGGGCAAGAGAGGGAATAATGCATCGTTGATATTATTCTCAAAGATAGAACGTGGGTTCTGTTGAACCGGAATATGCAGTTGAGTTAAACACTAGTGTGAAGATCGAGTGTAGCAGTGTTTTTACCATCATGAAAGAAGGCCACGGATAATTATTGTCTTTCAGGATAGTTCATGATCTTAGCGAAAATACTGCCTCCTAATTTTGAGCTATGTATTTGGTCTCTACAGAGACTTTTTAAGGTACTAGATAACGAAGTAAAAATAAGAGGTATAGTTAAATACTATTTAAAATGATCGATCAATGAAGTAATGTAAATGAGAATGCTTAGTTATCAAAAGTAGCAAAGTCGGACAAAGTGAATGTGTTCAACTGCTTTCGTTATATATGTGTGTATATATATATATATATATATATATATATATATATATATATATATATATATATATATATATATTCCTATGCTCTCCAGACCCTCTTGATGTGGTGTTTCTACAGTGGCTGAACGCTTGCCAACCTTCCTCTATGTTCAAATTCGCATTCAGGTGGCTATTTTATAATTAAACAACCTGCACGTCAAACCAGCTTAAAAGAAATACTAGGAATTCTACTAGGAAGTAAAGACGGCCCAAGTGATGTTGATCAAATGACACAACCGATGCAGCTACGTCTATAAATGTATGGGTCTGGAACCATATGCTCAACGAGTCGTTGTTGTGAAGAGAGTTAGCTTTATATACAACGCTGTTGCTGCTGACCCAAGCCCGGCATTGTTTGGCTGTTTGGGGTTAACTAGGCAATGAAACATTGAGTATTTTAACATTGTATTTTTAACTATCGGCTCTCGAGTCGAAACTAACGCAAAGCGGTCTGCTGAATTCTCCGTTGCTGGAATCGAACCAGGTAGCTCTGAATTGCCAAAAGCATTATCAAGGTCTATGCCACTGACGCCAATTGGCACAAAACCAAACAGTAAATAACATCAATCAGGCTTCAATTCTGTCCTGTACCCAGAACAATTGAAAGAACAAAGAGAACCCTAACTGGTCATTTAGTAAAACGAGTTTGGTGTTAAAGCCCGCTGCTGTGAACCTGCTAATTGTGCCAGTGTCGTTTACAGCAAGAATCCTATAGCAACTCATTACATGTACAAACTATCAGGAAAAACATAAAAGAAATAACATGGCTGGAAACACATTTTCCCGCGAAAACGTTCTCAGTGTATTCAATGAGAATGCCCAGGAACACAAAGATGGGCTGGGCCCGAAGACAGTGTCTGGAGTCTCTGACACATAATAGTTTCATATTTGTGCCAGGGTACGCAGGCGTGCAAGGAAATAAGCTAGCTGATAGGCTTGCAGGTAAACTTACTCTGGAGGGCGGACGAGCCAGGATATTCATATTCTACGAGAAGTAAGATGTTTGCGATAGTCAAGTGATGACTGAATCTGTAACCATTATGAGACTGCAAGAACATCATGTGAAAAGGGGTGTGACCAGACAAGAGCACTATGCATGAAGCCAACGAAGAATAAGAAACCAGAATAGAACAGGAGTCATCAGTCTCTACTCGTTGTGGCGTTTACCGAGGAGCGGATCGGAGCAGTTATGAACTTCTTCTTCTTCTTCGCGTTCACCAGCTGTACACTCTGGTGGAAAGTTCTGGTTGCTCGTCCACTACTGCAGAACTGAATTGTTCGATGTGGGAGGAGGATAATCTGTCGACTAATTAACATAGAAAAAAAGAAACTTCAATTTATAGATGTTAAAAGTATTTTTTTTAGAAAAAATTATGGGATGTGAAGGCTGCTGGCGTGATGCTGACCACATAACGCAATAAAATCGATTACTCTATGAAATGTATGTGTAGCACCATATACCTTATGGCTGACAGGTGTGAGAATGGTCCCTATGTGTTACATAACATAACATAAACTTTAATCGCTGGGACTGTGTATGTGTATCGCTGGAAGCACCAACACACAACCCGCCATCTTTCTCTCTCTTCTGGTTGTTAAACATGTATATGATAACTTAATTATGTCCATTTCCTGATCTTGTTATTTAAGGTTTGACTTTGCGCTCCTCTTTTTCGACTATACCCAACCGCCACCCCCCCCCCCCCTTTCCCCACCCCTATGTCCCTGGAATTAAAGTCTTTACAATCGAATCGTGTCTCACCCCGTGCCCGAACCAAGCTAGTTTGCCACGTTCAACAATTGCTAAGAGAGGTTAATGATGCCCTGCAAACTTTTACATAAAACAGAACAAACAGAATATCCAAAACATTTCGATTCTGGCGTGAACCCAGAACGTTTAAAACCACAAAGAGAACCCTAATTGATGTTCCAGTAAAACAAGTTACGTGTTAGACACTGCTGTTTTGTACCTGTTATTTGTGCTAGCCTCGTCTACAGCAAGAATCCTATAACAGTTCATTAGTTCTAACAACCATTATGAAAGATAGACGAAAAACATACAACTTCAAAATATATTATTAGCACATCCGTAATATCCTGCAACAACACAATTTGTTTTTTTAAACAAGGTGCACAGAAGAATGTTTTTCTTTTTTTTTTTTTTTTTTTTGAAAAAAAAAAAAAAAAAAACAGCATAGACCGAGAAAATAAAACATCAAGAGCAAGTAGAAAACCATAAACACTTATCAATTATTAACTACATGAAATCTAAACACATTAAGATGGTTCTGCGATGTTCAACAAATGGCTCATTTAACTGCTGCAAATAAAAAAATGGTGTCTGCGAAAGAAAGCGATGAAGAGGGAGATAGAAAGTGTATCTGGGACATTTTTGTAAATGAATTCTCAATATTTTTTTTTTCTATTTCCACAATAGTGCAATGGAAGTAAATGTGAAGAAAGTTCTTTTCTCGACAAGTTATTATTTGCCTTTATTCTAAGGGCGGAACAGAAACAAAAAAAAAGATCTAATAATCACTATTCTGTAAATTGAGTTAGTGTTTTCATCCCATATAATTTACACACACACACACACACAAAAGGACAAGAAAATATATCTGGGTGGGAAAACACTTTGTAGTGTTATAAAGTGTATTGTATATCTTAAGAAATATTGTATTGTATTGTTAATATCGCTGTTTTATCCTACACGAGAAAGACACAATTAGATCGTAAGAAGCCTAATGTAGACCGAAGTAATCGCTACATCGCCACTTTCCCATTGAAAGTGCCTTTTATATGTGCCCACCTTCGCGTTGGTCGGACTCTGCCCATCTTTTTCCTATCAGATACATTCTGCGACTATTCTTTGCAGTCCACCGTAGTGCTTGATATGGCCAAAATATTTCCAGTTTAAAAAACTATCTAAAACAATTCAGCTCAAAGGCGCTTTTTTTTCTCCCCCCAAAACAGTAAGATAGTCTACGCTAACATCCGTATACATGCTCTCCAAATGTTGACCGAAATATCTTTATTCCTTTTCTTACAGGACAAAGATGAAAGTAGACAGAAGGAAAAAAAAGATACCGCCTAATAAGGGATTTAAACCTTGGTCTCCTGGATGAAGGCCCAGAATTCCTAACAGCTCTACCAGACATTCCTGTAGTAGAAATGAGGATAAATTGCAAATACCAAAATATAAATACGTGGATGCATTGGCCACGTGGCTTGAGAGAAAAGAATAGATACGTAGTTCCAGTAATCGATTCCCATGATAAAACATGGTTACCTACAAATATCGAAATGGAGCATAATGATGATTAGACACTGTTTTCACAGTAAATAATGTACACTGACTAAAAGAACGGAGCAAACAATTATAGCCTTTAATAAAGCTTCGGTGTATTTCTCTGGGGAGAAAAGAAAGTTCTAGAACAATTCAACAGTTTAATTTAAAGAAAAACAAGAAAAAAAAAAAAAAAAAACTGGGCTGTAAGAAAAAAGAAGCCTTTGAAGTATAAACAATAAGGTTTCTGTGAGATTGTTAGATTTGAAATGTGCACTATAAAAAGATAAGTTTACAACCTATAGAGCTGCTGAGAGGTTAGATAGTATTTCCCCATTACTGCTTTCACACCGACATTCCCTGGATCAAATGGTCCGTACTATCGCATGACGCCTTTATTTCGCAGGACATTTTCTGGTGCTCATGTCAGGCATAGTAGTCCTTTAACCCTTTGTCAATTTCTGTTTTTAATTAACAATTCGATCTCAAGGCCAACCGACCCAAAGTAACCGTGCTAGCAACAGACCTACTACAGCTCCACCTATCACTATAAGCGTCAATCCGTACTTGATCCTCAACTTCTCACGCTTTAAAAAGGACCTCAAAAGTTGCCTAGCTTTGGTAATTGGTGTAATATGTTTACTCCCTCATCTAAATCTTTCGCTTCGATTCTACAGGAACATCTCCTGAATCGAAACCAATTCAAATGATTCCACAGCAAAGGTTTCTTTATCATTTGTCGTTAATGAGTTTCCAAGACTATAACACGTCTGTAACATAACGCTGAAGTAAAATACCCACACATACACACAGACCCGCACACAAACCCACACATAAACCCACACATAAACCCACACAGGCAAGTTCACAGTTTCTTCCTGAATCTTCTTAACGAGGCAGGCATCACATCAGTGAATGGCGAGCCTCGCGGCACTTCATTAGCAATATCGGTTTTTATACTCAGATTTTGAGGCGATGAAAATCATACCAGGAACTAAGGATATACTTTCTTTATGTATTATCAGGCTATTATATATATATATATATATATATATATATATATATATATATATATATATATATATATATATATATATATACACACATATACATTTTTTAAGTAAAGGTTTTTTTCCACGCTTTTAGGCGTATAAGGCATATAGGGCTAGACCTATATTTTTTAGACCAATCGGTACAAGATAGAGGATGTGGTCAGCATCACGCCGGTCGTCTTTACTTCCCGTGACTGCACCCAGTACCCAGTCAAGGCTAGGTCGAGCTGGAAGTCACGGTCATTTTTGAAAAAAGTCCGGCTCCACCAGGGAGCCAGCCCACGACTTTCCAATTCGTACGCGAGGGTCTAGCTATCTTATGCGGGATTTTCATCAAGTTCCATTCAAGCCTCAGCTAATGGAGATCGGTATATGTTGGAAGAATTTTCATCAACGATGGACGCACTATCAATAATGGGTAGAGAATGGGACACATTGTACTGACTGACATAAACTGCCACACTACGGCATATGTTACAAGTACTGTCCTAAAGCAACAGAGAAGAGCACACGTTGTATGTAGTATTATCCTAAATAGGTAAAGAATAGCACACGGGTAGGCACTATCATAAAGGGAAGGACAATACCACATACTATACGTTCTGTCATAAACAGGTCGACAACTGCACATTATGTATCTACTTTCATAATCCTGTAGACAACGGCACATGTTACGCAGATTATGATAACAGATTGGGAATGGCACATTGTGTGCATATATTATTAACCTATAAAACATATAGGTGTGTTGTACGCACAGTAATCAACTGAAAAAGAGCAGAATATACTGTTTTCTAAACAGATAGAGAAAGTTATACGTTGTACGAACACTCGTAAACTCCTACATACTCCCATGTTCTGGTGTCATAATATACTGATAAAGAATTAAATAGGCTATAAAACCTGGGGCGCAGCCCCCCCCCCCCCCCCCCCCCCCCCCCTTTCCCCCTCCTTTTACCCAACACATATTGTGTACTCTATATTCTATCATAAAGGGTAAGGAGCGAGTGAAGCAACTGGCAAGCAATGCACTGACGGATTCAGGAAGAAACATGGACGGAGCAGATATTTTCAGTGCTGTACCGACTAGACTAATGGATAATGTGAATATGTGAAGAATTTTGTGTGTGAAAATATGCAGAAACCATGAGTTGTTATCCCTTCGACTCGGTACTATGGATATCGTGGCCTTGATTCCATGACAGATACCGTAAATCTGGGAGAAATATGGCTTTATGCCTACCCCCAGGCGTCAACCTGGACTACACGGAGTTCGTCACCCGTCGCTGCGCAGTCAGGTTTAACCAACTGAGCTAGCGAGCCGGGCATATGAAGTATTATTTAACAAGGGATAGCTATAAACAGGAATTTATCCAGAAATCAGTTTGCCGTGGGAGTTAGTACTGCAATTACCCGTATATACGATTTGTACATCCTCGTTTCCTCAGGCCATTTGTGTTCTATTTAAGTGCTTGTTTAGTGACCTTCTTTGTCACATAACTGTTGGTATCAGTAAGTAAAGTAAAGATCCCTTTTTACGCCTTTAGACGCATCGGGCATATGGGGGGAAAAACATATATTTACAGACCAATCGGCACTGGTTGGGTAATGTGGACAACATAACGCCAGCCGTCTATACTACCATAGAACATCTATCCTGGTACCCGTACCACTATAAAAATCCACGCAGCCGGCAGTGTATTTCTATCGCGGTACGTTGGAATTGCGAGTCAGACTCGCAAGGGGTAAGCCACGGACGCCGCGTGGGTACCAGTGATTTTTCATCAATTTCTCTTATAGCGCCCCCTTTCTTAAATTCACCCAGTTAATATTCATCAATTTTCGTAGCTCTTGGTTATCAAATGCATTTAACGTCCCTTCCATGTTTGTAGTCGTTCTCCAACTGTCATTGTTGTATGTTAAAACTGAGATAACATTATTAATTAACATACCTAATTTAGAATTGTATTCAATACGTTCAAAGCTGCTGCTGTCATGCCAATGCTTATGAAATATTTTGTGTGTGTGTGTGTTTTTTTTTTTCTGTCAAACATCTCAGAAGCACCAAGAAATTGGTTGAATATTTAGTAATCGTCCAGGATGTTAAAACCTTATAGCATGCGAAAACTATTTTCCCAAACTCCTATGGCAGTGATGTATTGCATAAGATGTTCTTGGTTTTATAAGATTCAGTTTTTGCCTGTCGCATTCTGTTGTGTTCTCTGTGACACAACTCTCTCCTCTGATGTTATCCATATGACTAAATACTTTAACTTTTGTACTTGACTCATGATAACACAACAGACTGTTATTATAAATTTAGGGACATTTCTTTTGTTTTATATATTATGGTGGTATATTTTAATTATCATTACTTCTGCCAAGATAAGATCTATTCATTCACTTTCTCCCATCTCCAAATCTATAATTTCCTGTAATTGTGTTCTTTGTGGCTGTCAAGACGATGTCGTCAGCATAATGTAAATTATTTATGTTCTGACAACCCACCACAATTCCTGACAATACCAGTGTAGATCACATTTTGTATTTACTGAATAATGACAATAAGTCATATGACAGTATACATCCTTGTCTTATGCCCCTCTTTATGCTGTAAAATGTCCCTGACAGTTGTAAATTCTTCTAGCTGCTATTTTCTTTCATTTTCTTTTATTCGCAGAACTTTTACAACTACGTTTTTAAAATTGTTCTATAGTTTTATAATTTACACATTTCCACATCAGAATCAATCAGCCGTCATTTTTGAAAAGGGTAACTAGACCTTACGACCACTGGAAAGATATATGCCAAGAAAGACAGAAGAGTACACAGCAAGATGATTCTTGAAATCCTTGTCTCGTGACACGAAGGGGTGTCAGCACATGATGGGATACACGCTGTTTGAGATCATAGGTTGTGGATATAAATGTTAAGCCCACGCCAGTCGACAAGGTACATGATAATGCATATATATAGTTCTCTCCCCCCCCCCACCCCCCCTACCCCCCCCCCCCCCCCCCCAATAAAACAGACTTTACTGCCTGTATTTATCTTGGTGGTGTAGACAAGGAGCTCTTTGAGTCAGGAGAATAAGAACCGTATGGCTAGTGCAGGCACCAGTGAGTATAAGAACCGTATGGCTAGTGCAGGCACCAGTGAGTATAAGAACCGTATGGCTACTGCAGGCAACAGTGAGTATAAGAACCGTATGGCTAGTGCAGGCAACAGTGAGTATAAGAACCGTATGGCTAGTGCAGGCACCAGTGAGTATAAGAACCGTATGGCTACTGCAGGCAACAGTGAGTATAAGAACCGTATGGCTAGTGCAGGCAACAGTGAGTATAAGAACCGTATGGCTAGTGCAGGCACCAGTGAGTATAAGAACCGTATGGCTACTGCAGGCAACAGTGAGTATAAGAACCGTATGGCTAGTGCAGGCAACAGTGAGTATAAGAACCGTATGGCTAGTGCAGGCACCAGTGAGTATAAGAACCGTATGGCTAGTGCAGGCAACAGTGAGTATGAGAACCGTATGGCTAGTGCAGGCAACAGTGAGTATAAGAACCGTATGGCTAGTGCAGGCAACAGTGAGTTAGGGTTTCACTTTCTGCCCTCGAAAAAAAAAAACTAAGATTACTGAAGATTCAAACCTGTTTCTCAAATAGAAGCAAAGCGTTCTCAACCAATCGGCCAGATGCTGCTCGTCGTTTTATGACTGAACGTTAATCCAGCTTTTTCTTTGCTTTCTTTACTAAATAATATATCTGTACTTTGCATGACATTGATGTTCTTGTTTGTAAAAAGCATGCGCAAAATTTAAATCCTCTATTCGCATGTGCTCCAACCAGTTGATGCTTTTATTTCCTACACAACATTTTTTAATAAAAAAAATGAAAAAAGAAGAAGAAGAAGAAGAAGAAGAAGAAGAAGTAGTAGTAGTAGTAGTAGTAGTAGTAGTAGTAGTAGTAGTAGTAGTAGTAGTAGTAGTAGTAGTAGTAGTAGTAGTAGTAGTAGTAGTAGTAGTAGTAGTAGTAGTAGAAGAAGAAGGAGAAGAAGAAGAAGAAGAAGAAAAGGAAGAAGAAGAAGAACTGATTCCACTCAGACAGTCATGTGTTTAGTATACCCCATGAGAAACAACCTGATTCACAATCGTTAGGGCTGGCGTATGGTGGCAACCTACACCTAATTCTATGAAGAGGCGCCCTGTCGGTTGAAAGCGACAGATTTAAATCCTGGCAGTGTTTTTTTTTTCCTAACGTTTTCACTGAATAATTATTTCCTTTTAATTCTACGATTGTTCCCCTTGTAATTCTTGATCAAATTAGGCGGGGTGGGGAGGTGAAGGGGGTGGGGGAAGGGGCCTAAAAACAAATACACCACTGCATCACAACAAGGGTGTGTAGATGGTCACTAATTAGGGGTTTGCCAAATGTGGACGTCGCAGGTCAAAAGGTGCTGGTATCACAGCTTAGGCTGTTAACAACATCTACATATCTAACTGCCATTGTACTAGAGAATACAGAAGAAGAAAACGAAGATGAAGAATAAGAAGATGATGAAGAAATTAAGCAGCAGCAGAGCCAGAGACAAACAAAGAAAGACTATTGGAAAAAATGATAGATAAGATCAAAGAAATGAGAGAAGGGCACCAAGAACCAAAAAAGCAGTTTCGGCAGAATGCCTGCACAAGAAGTTTTATTACCGAATAAACAAGAATCGTTTCGACAGAAATGCAGAGCAATATGCAGCCCAACATAGAAAAAAATATGAACTTTGAAAATTGTTTATCATCATCACAAGGAGACATTGTCAGGTCCCTCTGTCTCAAGTCCTCTTACATCCCATTCTTCTCTCAATGTGTCACCTTCTGGATGGACAAGCATGAAAACTAAAACTACTTAAATGACAGAGGGATCAAATAGAGAAAGGATGTCAGGTCCCTCTGTCTAGAGTCCTCTCACATCCCATTCTTCTCTTGTGTTCATTCTAATTGCATTTGTACATAACACAACAGATACTAACATACGGCAACAGATGTAAACAGATCTAAAAAATATCAACAAGCATACAAGTACTTTGGACGAAAGCATTTAACCCAATACTAGCAAACATACAAATTTTGAATAAAGGAAAAGACTAAAAAAAAATAGGAGAGAAAAAAAACAGCAGTATAAAAAAGAAGGAGAAGCTTCAGCATAGTTTACTACTATTTTTTTTAATTTTAGAATCGATGGCAATTTACTTTTCCTAACCTCTCAAGCCAAAGAAAATAAAGTAATTGTACTTGAGGAATCACTTACAGAAATGTTAACTGAAGAAAGTACAGTCTGTCTGATGAAAGGACATCATATCTGACATCACAGGATCATAGTTCAAGGGAAGTCAAACTGATATTTATTAGTCGTCAAAGTACTGAGGATTTGGAAGAGACGCCGCGGAATGGCCAAATCTAATCATGTAATAGTGTTGTTCTTGAATACTCTTGAGAACATCGTAAAGGTGAATGTATTGCTCATTTACTGGCGTCGCTGTCTTGTGAACTTTTCTAGTCAAAGTAGTCTCGTTGGCCATCTTTAGCGACAAGATCGTGCAGATGGCGGGATTCAGAAGCGTTGACTACAAATACGTTTACTTTACGGTGACTGACTTTACTTGTGAAAATAGTAAATGACGAGGAATGCAAGTCATATAATTATCTTATCATATGCAACATTCAAATGATATTTGATACGCACAAGATAAAACCAGCTGTATCGCATATAGCAAAGTAAAAAATTTAGATAAACATTTTAGGGGGGAACTATTACACAACCAATCTTATCGAACGATGAAAGCAAACACATTTATCCAAATGAGAGAGTGCTGAAACTAGTTATTAACATCAAAGTCAGGAGATATACATTTGACCACAATAGACATAGAACATCATCTAATTTAGGACAGTAGATAGCAGAATTTGTATTCGGTTACAACAGTAAATGACTTTGACCTTCTGCTTTAGGATGTTTCAGGAGTTTTATAACGTCAAGTATAATCAAATAATCAGCAGAGCTCAAGTTTATTCAAAAATGCAGATCTCAAAATATGATTCAGTTTTTTCCCAACCTTTCTTCTTTTATTTTATTTGAATAAAAAAAAATTAAAAACCCCACCTCTTTTCTCTGTGAAATTTCTGTTTTGTAATGAAAAAACTATAAGGGCCCATAGAACAATGTCTGTTTGTAAGTTACGTTATCGGTTTCACTGTTACATTGCAGCTAAAACAGGTACGAACGGTTAAGACAGTTTCTTCCTTATCATGAAATCTGTTTCCACCACATTTCAAAACCGACATAATTAAATTTTCAACCTCTTATTTCAGTTTTATCCGATACTGAAACCGCTCCCTAATTTATCCATAATTGTCTCCCTCCGATGCTAAAACTTCAACTTCAAACAAACAAAAACTTGCTCACAGAACAGAATAATCCTTCTTCACGACCTCTGAGAGTGTATCTGTATAAAGCAGTGAACCCAAAGGTCAGTGGCCTGCCCACGAGGCTGCTGCCTCGATAACACCCGAATCTGGAAACCATCAGAAAAAGATAATCACCCAGGGCAGTGGTTCTTAACCTTTCCAATGCCGCGACCCTTTAATACAGTTCTTCATGTTGTGACGAAGCTAAAACATACAATTATTTTCGTTATTACTTTAAAACTAAAATAAATATATGTTTTCTGATGGTCTTAGGCGACTCCTGTGAAAAATTCGTTCGACCCAAAAAAGGGTTACACAACCCACAGGTTGAGAGCTGTTGACTAAGGGCAACAGGCCACCTCCAACCAGGTGTCCGATACGGGAAAGATAAAATAAATTCACCACTTCCAAGGTCACACGAACTTGTAAACATCAAACCAACACACGTCACGAGATGTCACTGGCAAGGTCAGAAAGTATATTTTCTGTTTCCTTCCGTCTGTTTGATTTAGTTTGTGGTTCTCTCGCTTGATTAAAACTAGTTCCAGAGAGTTTGTGCTTTACGCTTTGAATCACCAGACTTCCTGCTCTTCTTCTTCTTCTTCTTCTTCTTCTTCTTCTTCTTCTTCTTCTTCAACTCCTCCTCGTCCGCATTCAGTCCTTCTTCATATATCCGCCAAAGGAGCATAAGCCCTCAACCACCTCACACCTAGTCCCTAGTCTGACTCTCGTTTTTCATCTCGTGCTGCTCATCCCATTTCCTCCCATCTTCGTCATGAAAATTTAATTTTTAATTCTATGGTTCCTGTGTTGTTGTAGAGAACCGCGGTACCACAGTGGTTAGACGCTTGCCCATTGATTCGAAATTCTATGAGGTTCAAATCACCATCGAGGCGGATTTATTTCCCCTTTAAAATTAACTAAGTCTGCAAGGTCGACAATTTATGATATGGTTACCAGGTAATGTTTAGAGAAGTAAAGGCGCCTTGAATGATGGTGACCAGATCGCCCATCAAATGCCGATTGGTCTGTCATATGCTCGATGTTTTGCTGGCTTACTTGACTTCACTGTGTTGTTGGGTCTCACTGGCAAAGCTTTGCAAATCTCTTTAGGATTTTTCAGCACTGGATTGGCAGTAAGTCCTTTGCATACACCTCAGTTTCATAAGGGCTTTTTCGAAAATTAAACACATCGTCCTCATGTGGGATGCAATTTTTGGGGGGTAAACCACACCCTGGCTTTTGCCGGGGGCCCTTCTCACTATTCCTTAACCTATCACAACCAACACTGCCACCTTAGCAACAATTAGCCACATAACAGCAACCAATGTCTCCGCTATCTTCTAAACCGCTATTACTGCCTGTGTTTACTACCTTTATGATGTGGATAGTTGGGTCTGAATTAGGGCAGCGGGGCTAGTGCTGTCGCCACGTACTGTGCAGGTTAGGATTTTGTGTGCGTGTGTTCCCCGACAGAAATAAAAACCACAACCTTAACGGGGATTCCAACCTGGGTCTTTCACATGAAAGCTCGGCTTTCTGAACCGTTGTCTCGACAACTTTCTTCCACCCATCCTGTATATCTTACCACCTTCTACCTCTGCCATTACCTTTCACCCCTTCTCTAGTTAAACTTATGAATCATCCTCGTCTGCCTAATACTTTGATTTCTATTTTCTTTTAAAACTCTTAGTGGCTAACTACTTTTCTCCATCCTCCTCGACCCCAAGTGGACTATCTTCTACTCTACGTCTTCTGACTCACTTTCCCATCTAACTATTGCATCTCCCTTTAAGTACCTAATTTCAGCATTCTCAGTCCAAGCCTTAATAATTGTTTGCCACATTGCTCGACTACTTGCCTGCACACTGCTTGCCTCTGTGCATTGTATTTTATAGTTCCTTTAAAATAGGCCGTGGCCTATTGGAACCCTTGGCTTTCACTCAATAGATCCAGGTGAACATCTTGGGTATGGCGACCGGTGTTATTTGCAGTGTGTGTGTTTGTGTGTATAATATATATATATATATATATATATATATATATATATATATATATATATATGTGTGTGTGTGTGTGTGTGTGTGTGTGTGTGAGTGTGAAATCAACAGTATTGCCCTCTTGTGCCATTATATGTCACATAGGGCTCACTGTCTTCCCTTCTTCAGTCCTTTTATTTCCTATTTTGATGAATGTTTGCTATTGTCTGCTCGTTTCTTCTCAAAATGTGTCTAATATTGGACAATTTTATCTGTCTTATTACTTTTTTTACCAGTAGTTGCCCAGACTTTTATTTATCCACTCCTCTTGAATCCGTCACATTTTATGTTTTACATTTTCATAGGGAATTTATTTTGAATTACATGCTTCTAGTAGATATCCAGCTTTCACTGGCGTATGAAAGAACAGCAGAATAAAAAACCGTAGTTTGGTTTTAAAAACCATACAATTTAGAGTTGGACACTTTGCCAATTTTAAAATGAACATCTCTCCAGGTTTTGTTGTCAACTAACTTTCTCAATCTTTGTACCATCCATGCACACCTTCGTATCTTTACCATCGATTCAAAGGACGGTGCCTCTGTTGTCCACGCTAGCTCCCCACTCGTGGTTCGTGCATAACAACGTAATCCTATTCTGTACAGACAGCTATTAACGACCATTCTTATCTGATTTAAATTTTCTCTATTCATCCGTTAAGCAATCAGGTACGCTCATTAGTAGCAAGCAGTTCTCAGCAAAACGCCTTTCTCTGCATAAGGGAAATTTGATCGATGAAAGATTCATGAATGAATCAATGAAGAGCTGGCTGCACATTAAAGTTTGATTGCAAAATATATAAAACCGTTTCTGCACCAACACTTTGAGTGCAATAGCTGCCAGAAATGACTAGACAGTGGGGAAAACCCACTTTCAAACATAATACGATGGAACAATTTGAAGGGGAAAAAACATCAACAATTTCTTCCATCATGGTTATAAAAGTATGATCATAAAAGATGGCAGAATTGACAGAGAAATACAAATCAGATGTCAGAAAGCGAGTGCAGTTTATACCAAATGACAACATTATTAATGCATCCAAACATTAGCTATAAGTGCAAGAAAACATATTATAAACAGCATATTAATTCCAGCATTTTTAGAATGCAGCAACAGCAAACACCATTACAGGAACTACATCCCAGAAGATCAGCTGCAACAGCAGGAGGACGGCCACCAAGAGCAGGAGGACGGAAACCAAGAGCAGGAGGACGGTCACCAAGAGCAGGATGACGGCCACCAAGAGCAGGAGGACGGTCACCAAGAGCAGGAGGACGGTCACCAAGAGCAGGAGGACGGAAACCAAGAGCAGGAGGACGGCCACCAAGAGCAGGAGGACGGCCACCAAGAGCAGGAGGACGGTCACCAAGAGCAGGAGGACGGCCACCAAGAGCAGGAGGGCGCCAACTAAGAGCAGGAGGACGGCCACCCAAGAGCAGGAGGACGGCCACGAAGAGCAGGAGAACGGTCACCAAGAGCAGGAGGACGGTCACCAAGAGCAGGAGGACGGCCACCAAGAGCAGGAGGACGGCCACCAAGAACAGGAGAACGGTCACCAAGAGCAGGAGGACGGCCACCAAGAGCAGGAGGACGGCCACCAAGAGCAGGAGGACGGCCACCAAGAGCAAGAGGACGGCCACGAAGAGCAGGAGGACGGTCACCAAGAGCAGGAGGACGGCCACCAAGAGCAGGAGGACGGCCACCAAGAGCAGGAGGACGGCCACCAAGAGCAGGAGGACGGCCACCAAGAGCAAGAGGACGGCCACCAAGAGCAGGAGGACGGCCACCAAGAGCAGGAGGACGGCTACCAAGAGCAGGAGGACGGTCACCAAATGAATGAATGAATTTCTACCCCACCAGAACATCACACAAGCGATAAACACCCGAGGACACAAAGTGCCACCATGTGGGTGAGGATCACAGTGGAGAGGTCCCAGAAACCGCGTTCAGGCAATTGGTCATATTTATGACTTGCCTATATTGCGGCCCCTGGAAAAAGCCATAGTGGGGCTTCAAATGACAAAAAAATTACGTCCTAAAAAGGACGAGAAGTATATTTGCGCTACAGGTTACGGCCACCAAATGAGATAGACAGCATTAAATACTCTTTACGGCATGACAATGCACAGTGCCAACCAGTGCGCACCAGGTCGCAAATTATGCATTCGACGACAAATTATAAGCTTTTAGTAGTAAAGCTCGCCGTGTAAGTTCCAGGGCCCCGTAAATTGGGGTGGGGTTTGGGGGGGGGGGGGGGTAGATCCGCTGTCCCTTCAAGTAAATAGTTAAAAGCGGCTAAAAAGGGATTTGTTAAAATCGGTTGTATTAGGCTGAAAGACCCAAGTGTCGCAGCTCCTCTGTAAACCACAACACAACACAACATGCCAACCACTTTTATTCACTCAGTCAAGCAATTCGCTAATGCTTTTGTTAGTTTCATTGAGAATTATATATTTTCCTGAACTCTCTGCGACCCATCCAGTGTTGACTTTAACTCAGTCTGTCCCAGGTTTACTTTATCTTCAAGCTCAATGGACGCTCAAGGGACACGATCCTCAGCTTACTATGACAATAGTAATAATAATAATGTATATGAAACAGTGTGACATTTTAAAATAAATAATTATAAGGAGAATTTATATACATGATCGACAGGGCTGATATTTTCTGTACACAATTGCTGGGCGAGCTACGCCCGATTCCCCGTTTTGGGGGGTGAAAAAAGGTTGGGGGGGGGGTGGGGGCGCTTAAGAAACCTTAGCGTTCTTGGCTTACAGTGTACACAGCACTTAATCCACGATGAGAAGCCCAGTAGAATCTATTCGATAGTGAAACATTAAAAGAAGAGATGAAATCCAGAAAGTATACTTATAGCAGGACCGCTACAATAGCAATGGTTTTTGATCTGTTGTGACAATGATACAGAAACCTCTTCTGTTGTGTGTCTACAATCTACTACGATTAAATTAATTTTGTGAATTTCAGAAACTGGTGCACATTTTCCTTGGAGTTATACTTTACAAACACGAGATCGGCGTCGGTTGGTATACTTGGCATTAAATGGCAGGACAAGATCACAAACACTGAGCTACTGGAAAGAGCTGATATTACAACAGTCTTCTCAATGGTCAGTCTATGAAGACTCAGGTGGCTGGGTTACATCTCGAGAACTAAGGATGGCAGAGTCGCTAAGGACATCATCCATGGTGAAATAATTACGGGTAGAAGATGTCGAGGCCAACCTCTACTACGATATAAAGATGTGTGCAAGGGTGACATGAATGATACAAGTATTGATGTTACTCGTGTAAACAAAATGCCATGGACCGTGTTGTATAGAGGGGGCAAATCAGGAAGGGATAGAAAATGAAGGAAGAAATGAGTGCAGAAAGGAAAAGAGCTGAGCGCCTGATCTGAGAAAAAGCAAATTAAACACACATGTTGACAACAGCAGTCCTAAAATCATCATCATCATCAGTCCTCTAGTGGCACATGAGGCTTCAGAGAGGACTTTCCATGCTTTCCTGTCCTGTGCAATCTTCAGTGCAGTTTTCCATGTCAAAGATGCCGCACTCAGGTCACTTTCCATCGTTCGTCTCCATGTTTGTTTTTGGGCGCCCCTGTTTTCTCTTTCCCTCTGGTGTCCATGTGAGAGCTGTTTTGGTAAAATCCCATGCTTTAATTGTAGAAGACAGTTTTTACCGCAGGCGGGTCTTGCTAGTCACACTCGCCATTACCATTGGCTGTGAGTCCCATGCCCCATCATAGCGCAGTAGGACACTGTCATCTGGACAGACGGAAAGGTGCCAATTAATCATCAATGATTATACTTTACAAACACAAGATCGGCGATTTTGATCATGGCATTTCTCTTGTTGTAAGAAACTTGAACTTTCCGCTAAACTAAACAGCATTAATACACTGTGCGGGTTTAGTAGGTTTTGGTTACATCAGTTTGGCTTCACCTGCAGCCCTGTGCGGGTATAGGAGGTTTTAGACAAGTTATGTTTCTCTGTTTATCTCTCTGACTGTTCGGCGGTGTGTATGTATCTATTTGCAAGTCCATACAAGAGATTTGAAATAACTAGGTAAAGGTGAGAGGATCCACTTCACTGCACTGTTTTATCCCATATGGCTTATTCTCTCTCCGCAGAACAGCTAACTGCCTGCCGAGAGCATCGCTCAGAGCACGACCTCTGTAGCTCCAGTGACGATTCACAATTAACCTCCGTAAAAATTGCACCTGTGAACCAAACAGCACCACTGTGAAACGAACCAGACCTCCATAAGGCGAGGCAAACGTCTAGACAATGTGGCCATGGACACCACCATGTAAAATCAAGGTAATCGAACAGGCACGTGAGAATCTAGAGCGGGAGAATGGAAGGAAATAAAGACGTATATGCAAACATACATACTCAGAAGGAAGTGATGACACCGACATATTCAGGATCAACCTATCTAGAAAGCGATAACAATACATTACCTTCATTAAGATATCAGATGGCAGACAAGATTGGAGAATCACCAGAAACATTTGTATTTACACACCAGGTGCACGTAGAAGACGAACCCTAACAGGCATGTTGAAATTAGGTCAGCTCCCACTGCCGCAGTTCAACATACGATTTCTATCTATTTCAAATTCCCACCACTGTAATACATTGTCGTCGAGAATGATTGTAGGTATTTTAATGGGTTAAAAAACCTCTCCACCTGCGATATGATAAACGCCGGGAAACACAACTAGAAGAGATTATGTGAGCCACGAAAAAAATTATAAGAACTGCCTATAATTAAATATATTACAAAAAGAAGACTGAAATGGTTTGGCCATATAATAAGAATAAATCCAATGACACCAGCAACGTCAGCATACAATATTATAGTATACATATCAAGAAGTAGAGGACGACCAAGATGAACATGGAGTGAAGGAGTCATTGATATCTCGAGACGCCACAACATCACGGCAAACCAGGCAACTGAGCCTGCTGTAGCTCGGAAACCGATCATCAGTTTACATGCGACGCCCAGCGGCACACAGCAGAAAATGGACAAAAGACAGAAATAGTAAACAAATATTTAGAGGGAACAAAACGTAATTAATAGATAAACACGCGAGGCGTCTTAAAAGGTTCCGAAAAGTTTAAAGTTTTAGACTTAAACTTCGATATGTGTGTGCCATTTGTGGCTCAGGTGACGTCATGACAATATTCAGTATCCTGCCAGTCTGCAGCATCTTATCCATATCTACAGCTATCTTTTCAGTACGGGTTTAAGCCGGTCATACAAGGGCACACGAAAACTAAACAGTTGATAAACTTTCTAAGACGCCAAAAGTGTACATCCATTAAATACTTCTTTTCACAATTGATCGATCAATCATTTAGCAAGTCCTTTGCAGAATACGCTTTCTTCACGGCAAGCCTGAAAAGTCTTCCTTGCTCTAGCCACTTCTCCAGTCCTTTGTGCTTTCATATCCAATGCATCTTCACTGTCCTATATCCACCTCGTTTTGCAGGTCTCCACCACCCATCTCCCTTTTCTTTTGTATAACAGTTAAAAATCCCAGTAGTCGTCTTCAGAAATGGGCCTTCAGTAGCATAGCTGCTAGACGCATGGCTCTCGACACAAAGGTCTGGGGTTTAAATCTGCATAGTGTTTTTTTTTTTTTTCCCTTTAAAACTGATCCTGGTCTTAGGTCGACCAATCCTAAAAAGAAAACCAAGCAATGTCCAGGGAAGTGAAGGCAACTTGAGTGACGTTTATCCTATCACATATCGAGGGCTAATTGCTCTGTGAAAATATGGGTCTATCACATATCCAGGGCTAATTGCTCTGTGAAAATATGGGTCTATCACTGTATGTCCAAAGGCATAACTATTGTCCTTGACTGTATGTAGGTTAGTTCCCCTCCAGGAACGTTGATGAGAGAGACCACAGGTGCGGCACTGATTCCAACAGTGATTGCCAAGACATTACGCAGGCTGGAACCAATGGTGTACAGGAATAGATTGCGAGCCCTACGTATCGTACAAACCACACCGGATGTTGAAAAAAAAAACTGAGTGTCTTTGTGTGTTTTATTTAAAATTAGACACACATGAGACAGTGAGAGTGAGAGTTGGGACGGATGGGTTAAAGAAAGTAAAGAGTGATGGAGGCGAAATTATCCAAAGTATACCTATATACTATCAGGTCAAAGAAACATTAGCAAAACCATATTCGTCCTCATCCTATGCTTCCAGTACCAGACATGACCAACCATTACAAAACAAAATGAAGTATTAGTTAACTGTTGAGAAATTTATGAGAAATCCTGCAAGAGTGACTTGAAAATATAAACGCCGGAATAAAGTCACAAGACAAAACATCGACATATAACCAGTACTATATTATATTGCATACATCGTTATTGTCAAGTGTCGTACCAACTGGCGTTGACGATTATGTCTCTCCATAATCAGCGATCTTCAACAACATGTATCATTTGTGTGTTAACACACAAGTCTGTCAAGAATCGTCGCGCCTTGTCTTCCTCTGTCTCTTTTTCCTAATTACATACACAGACAGCAAATACATGTTTTATTTGCTTCCACAGGCTTCGTCGGTAAGTCAAGCCGTTTCAAATTGTTGCTACATTTTGCTCTTAACGGTTGAGAACGGTGGGCTCTCATTCCGGAGACCCATCTTCGAATTATTGCCAAAGTGGATGTTGTGTATATGTCTCTCTCTCTCTCCATCTCTCTCTCTCTCCATCTCTCTCTCTCTCTCTTTCTCTCTCTCTCACTCTCTCTCTCTCTTTCTCGACTAGATGCACACACACAAAAACGAATCCTCAGGTGAACAGTTTGTGGCGACAGCACATGCCATGAGTCTCGAAACGATCAGAATCAAGATTTTCCTTTCTATATCGCTCTTACAAGTGGTAAGTACATTCCGACATTAATTCACAGTACTGCAGTAAACACACACACACACACACACACACACACACACATATATATACACACACGCACAGACACATCTTTTTCTGATGTGAGCTAAAATATTGGCAAAATAACAACGACAGTGCACAATTTATTGCCTGGGTTTGTGCCTACCGCACACAACGGGTCTGTATATTCTGAGGCTCAGTGAGACGGCTGGAATACGAATGAATGGTTCAGCGTTTTCTCAAACAAGAGGACTGCATTGTTGGTCTACTACTTCAATGGTGTCTTGCAAAGTCAGACAATGAACTATGTGAATTTTTATGGTAATTCACATGATTTATTTTTGTATGTTATTATTAGGGCTGTATCGAATAGTGATTTTCACTATTTGGCCGAATACGAATAACGGGACCAACTATTCGGCCGAATTCGAATAGTGTATAGTGTATAATATTTATATATAGTGTATATATATTTATATATATATATATATATATATATATTATATATATATATATATATATATATATATATATATATATATATATATATATATATATAAATTAAAAATGTCAAATATACACTGAAATTTTACTTCACATAAAGTAGCACAGAATAGTCATCTTCTTCTTTAGCATTCTGAGCCCTTGAGGTTTACTGCTGCAGATATCACTCGTCTCCATTCATCTCTCTGGCTGACATTATCTTCACAATTTGTGACACCAGTTGTTTGCAGGTCTGGCTGGACATTATCTCTCGAACTTCGTTTTTGTCTGCCTCGTGGTCTACGCCCAGTCCTCTCTCAGGTGTATACAGTTTTTCTTTCTCTGTCATCTGACATTCTTTCAATGTGCCCCAACCATTTTAGTCTGTTAGCTCTCATGATGCATGTGATTTAAACAGATTATGTGTTACGTTGTTGCTTCTCACTCTCCATTAACCGCTGTTAGCATCTTTGATGGGTCCAAAGATTTGTCGTAAGACTGTTTTCGAAAACTTGTAATAAGGCATTATCTCTTTTATTTCTGCTTCAAGTTTCCGAGCCATATAAAACGACTGTTCTTATCAACGTTTTATATATTTTGATCTTGGCGTTGCGAGACAGACACTTTGACTTTAGCAGATGTTGAAGGGCATAGTATACTTTATTTCTAAATGTGTATTCTGGATTGTATTTCTTCTCTCAGCATGTTGGAGCAGTCAGTTTACACCCAAGTACTTACATGTTTCCGTTCGTGTGATTTTCATATTATCAACTTGGATGTGGCCCTAGTTTATATTCTTTCCAAGTCTAGTTTATATTTGTACAGAATAGCAAACATTTAAAAACATTTTATGGTTTGCATCCTTCAGTCAGTCTGTGGTAACTAATAACTATGAATGAAATAATCCTAAGTATTATAACAAGTAACTAAATTTGGAAATTGTCACTGACAGCTTAGTTAATGCAGGAAAGCTGCATTAACTTTCAACAAAACCAACCGTTCCGAGTTGTTTTCATTAATGCCTTGTATACAGAAGCGGGTGTAAGGTAACTACTATTCGTATTCGGACCGACCGCAACTATTCGGCCGAATACCGAATAGTCAATAGGTCCACTATTCGGCCCCAAAGCGAATACGAAGCGAATATTCAGTACAGCCCTAGTTATTATCAGATATTTAAAGCTCTGCATTTACACTTGGGGAGATTGGTCATTTATCAATTCAAGATATTATCCCATGTTTGGCCAGCTAGAAGTAAAGTAAAGGACCCTTTTCCACGTCTTTTGCTGTTCTGGTTTTATAGGGCTAGGCCTACATTTCATAAACCAATCGGGACTTGGTCGGTGATGTGGTCAACATCCCACCGACTGCCTTTACATCCCAAAACTCTGCGTGGTACCCATTTCAGGCTGGGTCGACATTAGAGCTATGGTTGAAAAAACAAGTCTGGCCCCTTCTGGGCCTGAACCCACTACGTTAGACTCTGCAGGGGAGCGTCTAACCACTACACTATGGCCCCTCCCCCTATATATTATAATATTTATTATATTTATCAATAATATAATTATTACTGATTTAAGCTCCGTCACGCCAAACAATTTATGGCTGAACTGCCCCGCCCCCTTCCTCATCCACCGCCTTTTCCCCTGATGTTTTATTTGGGCTAAGCTCCTAAATGCCAGTAAATGAGAGACAGTGTTTTGGAGATTAACTACTGATTGTACAGACAGTACTTCAATAACTAAGTGTCCTATGGAACTTTAAATCAGAAAGTCATAAAGATACGAACATTTTACCCAAAGTACTTTGTGAATTATGTATACTTTCCACACAACACATTTATGAATAAGTAATTTTTCAAAGGCACAAATAAACAATGAATAAGAAATATCCCAGAAATTTCACGAATCCAGGAAGGAAATACTTTGCAACGCAAGAAGAAACTTTCAAACAAACGAAAGAGAATCAATAGCTCTCTGGGTATTCAGGTAAAACTCCATCCACACACGGCAGTCTGCGAACCTGCCAAGTGCTGGCACGCGAGTACGGTACTCCGCACTGGTCATCAACGCATGATTCCACTCTTGCTAACTGCTAGTCTGTGTACGTGTCCGTATGAGCCGGAATGCATGTATGTATTTGTATGAGGGTGCATGTATCAATGGGTATTTGAGTGTGTTTCTGTATGTATATGTATGAGTGTGAATGTGTCTGTCTATGTATGGGCATGTAAGAGTATGTGTGTATGTATACATTTGTATTTTTTAAGTGTGTATGAATGTTGCATTTACATGATGTACGTATGCTTTTTTTAATAAAATATTTTTATATATATATATATATACATAACATGCATTATTGATAATATGAAGTTTTGGACTGGAAGATTATTGCTTGGAAGGGTAAAAAAGACCTACATGCCCAATATGCATCCCTTTCCAAAAAAAAACAAAAAATATGATCTCTGTTTTTTTTTGTATGAGTATAAATTCTTTTGTGAAATCTTTTCGTGCCACTTCATCGTATGAATTATTTTAGTAGTATAAGGTTAGTTGCGTATCCTTTACAGGACGTTGCAGAATCAAACCCAACAGCTCGGGCTGTTGTGTGGTTTTTGTAGGCAAATTTACGACCAGTAATTTGCCATTGCTTTCTAGACGGTCGGCTTTCTTGATACCACTGTCGAAACCAACGCAGGGCGCATGGCCCGCAGCTGGTATCGAACCCGGCATCCCGGCATTACGAAGGGTTCGCATCGACTTAGCCACAGAGCCGACTTTTAGTAATATATCTTGCTAAAATTATAGCCTTATTTCAGTGGCCAGACTCTACCCGACGGCCTGTAAGTTTTTCAGTTGAAATCGTCTGTGGCTTAGGGGTTAAAAATCGCTCTACGAACTGACTAGTTGCCGTGTTTGATCCTGGTTACAAGCGATTTTCCAGCCCTCAAAATTGCGTGGGTCACGACAGTGGTATCAAGAACCGACTCCAGATAGCAGGTTAGGTTTAGGTTTAGGCCAGATCACCTTGTCACTGCTAGGAGCACCATTCTCTTCGACTGTGATAATCCGTCTGTGCTTCCGCCACTGTATAGTCATCCCCACAGGGCCCTTCAAACATTTTCAGGTGAACACATTTAAAAAACAACCAAGAAATGATGACATAAGAAGACACTATTATAGCACGTTAGAAATTATTAATAGGTTAAGAAGGAGCTTAAACAGAAGCAAAAGCAGACAACATAACAACAAAAAGAGTTTCAAAAAGATGCGGCAAAAATAAATAACAAACACACACACACCACAAGACAGAAAATTTAAAAAAAAAAGAAAAATAAGAAATTAGCAATTAGCAGTAAAGAGAGAAAACGAAACATCACAGACAAAACGAAAAACAAAAGAGTCAGACAGAAAGTGTGTGTGTGTGTGTGTGTGTGTGTGGCCAGGGGGAGGGGGTAGCGGGATAGAAAACATTGCATAAGAGAAAGATACGTTAGTGTCGGCTGTCAAAGGTAAACAAGCTGTTTCTCAAAGCTAGTGTATGTTGCAACAATTCTTCTTCTTCTACTTCTTCATCATCATCTTCTTCTTCTTCTTCTTCTTCTTCTTCTTCTTCTTCTTCTTCTTCTTCTTCTTCTTCTTCTTCTTCTTCTTCTTCTTCTTCTTCTTCTTCTTCTTCTTCTTCTTCTTCTTCTTCTTCTTCTTCTTCTTCTTCTTCTACTTCTTCTTCTTTGTGTTCACCAGCTGAAACTCTGGCGAAAATTTCTGCTTGTTCATCCAATTTTAGACTGCAGTCCTGTTTCAGAACCTGAGTGTTGTGTGTGCATCCGTTTTACAGATTCATTTGTATGCAGACTGCTTGTTCTTTGCCTCTCAGGAAGATGCACTCCGACTTCGAAGGATGCTCCGATTAGTCGACTCTTACGACATTTTTTTGGGTAGGCAGTGGGTCTTTTTTTTTGTTTTTCGTATAATAGTGCCCTGGAACCCACATGGGAAGTTGCAACAATCAATAGCGTTGGGTTGAAATGCAAAGGTAAAACAATCCCTCCGTACCTATTTAACAATTTCTGTTCAAGATAGTTCCAGTTCAACTAAAACAGAAGAAGTCTAATTGCAAACAGGTAGAACAATTTGGAGTAACCAACTGGGAAAAAAGGATTAATCAGAGATCTCTGCAACAATAAACATCAAGAGCTCAGAATGCTGTAGACCAAAAATATAACAAAAGCAAAAGTGTAAAAAGGCTGATAAATTTGATAATGAAGATTTGAATCCTAAAATTCAATGCTCCTTTTAGAGTAGTGCGGCGATAATAATAGTGTCTTCTGCCGGTATACTGGTATTAATGCATTATCTATATTTATATACAATCACACACACATACTCGTATACATATACAAATATGTGTGTGTGTATGTGTGTATAGATACTCATATATATATATATATATATATATATATATATATATATATATACACACACACACACAAACCTATATAGATATATAAACGTTGTGCTATCAGTGTCAGACATGGAAATTCCAAGAAAATATATAAAATTACAATTGCGAAAGCACAGTGAGATGTATAAGAATTGAGGGGGGAAAAATCACCAAGTGACAAAATCACCAATGGTGAACACAGAACAATTGTAGGCACCGTACTTGTAAGTGATTTTATAGAACATCAAAGAATCAAATGGTTTGGTCATTTTCTCAGAATAAAACAAAATCAGCCAGCAGCTAGAGCGTACTACATGAGCAGATTTTTCGATTTTTATGTTGTGTAGTGTGTTCTTCTATCTTTCTACTTCTTTCTATGAGTGCCTATCAATATACTTTCTGTTACTTGATTAATTCATAATATTTAACGGCCTCAAAAGTTCCCCTTCTGTTTATTTATAGGAATGACTATACACACCGGAACCTATCAATTAAATACCTATCTTAAATGTTTGTGTATTCTAGACAAAGCATTGAGGTCTACTGTGTTCGTAAATTGTTGCTGGGATTGTTATTCAACATAAGCTTCGTTAATACAAATTTATGTAACCTATGGTGCCATTTCAATCGTTTGAAATGAATTCTGTCCGTATTCCATAGTTGTAGATTTCAAGCTCAAGAAAAGATATAAACCCGAACGAAAAGTATATTAGCAAGATTTATAGCTTTCTTATCCTTGCGTCCTTTTTAGGACGTAATTTTTTGTTATTTGAAGCCCCACTCTAGCTTTTGTCAGGGGCCGCAATATAGGCAGGCCATAAATATGGCCAAACTGAACGCGGTTTCTGGGACCTCTCCACGGTGATCCTCATCCACATGGTGGCACTTTGTGTCATCGGGTGTTTATCGCTTGTGTGATGTCCTGGTGGGGTAGAAATTCATTCATTCATTCATATTAGCAAGCTTCACAATATAACAAATACAAACAAAACATGAACGATAGACATGACCAATAGAACACCTTTTTTTTGGGGGGGGGGGGGGGGGGGGGGGTTGTGGTGCCTAGTTGACCTAGTTCTTAGTGTACTTGTATCCATGGCGAGTCGCAGAGGCCGTCTGGAGGTGACAGGTTCAATTCCAGGCACGGTAACTATAGTTTTCGATTTTTATGTTGTCTATATGTTCTTTTATCTTTCTACTTCTTTCTATGAGTGCCGATCAATACACTTTCTGTTACTTGAATAATTCATAATATTTAACGGCCTCAAAGGTTCCCCCTCTGTTTATTTATACATTAGAAGAGAAGGCTACAAGACAAGAGGCCGATCAAGAGCGATATGGAAGTAAGAAGAGACACTACAAAAATGTAGTATGACATTCATACAAGCCAGACAACTAGCAAAAGACATGAAACTACATCTAACCCCTCTCTGCGACATTTTACGGCATAAACGGTAGGACACACGAAGAAGAAGAAGAGGGGAAAAGCCGCCCATCAAAACAAATACAACTATTATCAACCCACATGTGTGTGTATGGGTATGTGTTTATATGTATCATCAGCTATGTACGGTTGTGTGAATAACTGTGCCTTAACGTGTGGGTTGATGAAAAATAGTTGTATTTGACTTGTGGTGCGCTTTTTTGTGTGTGTGAGCCCGACTTCTTATATGACGTCACGCAATGGTGCTCTTTACCAGCACCGGCTTTGAGGCATTTTTTGCTTTCAGCACTAATGTACCAGACACTTTTTGTTTAGTACTGGCACCTATTTTTATGTGCATGTTTTTTGACGAGGTTTAAAACTCCCTGTGTGCTAGTGTTTTTGTATCTGCGGCAATGGATGTTTGCACATTAAGGCGGATTTTATAAATGGGCGGTGTTGTATATTTTTACATTTATTATTTGCTATGTACGCTGTCTTGTAACGTGTTTACATTATTGGACCGTTTTCCAGAACGTCCAGACCCATTGTGTAAATGGTGAATGTAATTTGGTATGTTGATGGTAAATGCTGAATAGTGATGGTAAATGTTGAGTAGTGATGGTAAATGCTGAATAGTGATGGTAAATGTTGAGTAGTGATGGTAAATGTTGAATAGTGATAGTAAATGCTGAGTAGTGATGGTAAATTTTGAGTAGTTATGGTAAATTTTGAGTAGTGATGGTAAATGCTGAATAGTGATGGTAAATGCCGAATAGTGATAGTAAATGCTGAGTAGTGATGGTAAATGCTGAATAGTGATGGTAAATGCTGAGAAGTGATGGTAAATTTTTAGTAGTGATGGTAAATGCTGAATAGTGATGGTAAATGCTGAGTAGTGATGGTAAATAATGATTAGTGATGGTAAATGCTGAATAGTGATCGTAAATGCTGAGTAGTGATGGTAAATGCTGAGTAGTGATGGTAAATGCTGAGTAGTGATGGTAAATGCTGAGTAGTGATTGTAAATGCTGAATAGTGATGGTAAATGCTGAGTAGTGATGGTAAATGCTGTGTACTGATAGTAAATGCTGATTAGTGATTGTAAATGCTGATTAGTGATGGTAAATGCTGAGTAGTGATTGTAAATGCTGAATAGTGATGGTAAATGCTGAATAGTGATGGTAGATGGTGATGACAAAATGTAATCGTCAATGGAGATGGTAAATGGTAACGACAAATGGTGACGACAAAAGGTGAGATAAATGATAATAGTAAATGGCGATTGCAAATGGTGAATGGTGATGATAAATGGTGATTGTAAATAATTGTAGCCCCACATTAAAAGAAAAAGAAGAAACATCGTCACTAGTCAAATGATGTTGTTGACACATCAACATCTTATATTCTAGTACAGTTCCGTGTACCCAACTTTACCTGCATCGACCTCATCCTTGCAGTTAGCATCAACCCTAACAATGATTCCCAGATGACATTAACGTGTTTCTTCGATGTGTTGTCTCTTTACCTGCACCGGGTTATATCCCTTCTGTCTTCACAATTATAGATGCACATATGTCAAACCATGACAGATTCAGGACTCTTTTCTGTTTGTATTTACATTGCTGTTTTGATTTCACAATGCTTTTATAAATATGTTTGGTGTTCCGCTGAGTTTACTGTTTGCGTCACTCGTTAACCCTTTAACCTCACGAGCTTTCATGTTCTGTTCATGTTTTCTTAATTTCCACTGGCACAGGAAAGAAGCAAATATTTAGCAGTCGGTCATTTAAAAAAGAAAATACTAACATTAAACGGATTAAATAAATAAGACGTAGGCAGTAGAGATTTTTTTTTTAATGTATGTTATTATTATGTTTTGTCATAAAGTGTTTCCACAATGAAGGTTGGTTACAGTGCACCGCTGTTGTCTTTTGGAATTTACACTGGGCGAAGTCCCAGTCTCTTCCACGGTGCGACACTCGTACCGTTGCTCGAAAACGATGAGAACTACTTTGTTTTCAAACCGCCCACCACAGGAAACGAAGGATAGTACTCGACGACATGAAATTGTTAACCGCTTTTACTAACCCTTAAGCCACGGAGCCGCCTATTCAAGTGATAGCAAGACTAAAACTGGCAAACAATGAGCATATGTAGGAGGTCTGTGGTAAAGAGAGATGGATGGTATCTCGCGGTTAGTGGCAGCATATCCTAACATAACAAAGGGGGGGGGGGGGGGGGGGGGGGGGGGAGGGGCGCCTCATAGTCTCAAGGCATGGTGTCCGCCAAGAGTGCTAGAGTTTTCAGGTTCAATCCTCAGTAAGGGCTGGCATTTTTTCACGTGGACTTTGACTTCTAATAATTCGCCCTGGTCTTTGGGTTAAGAGATCGGACTCCGTGTGCATTGTTGCGCACGTAAAAAAGAACCTTGGCAGCTGAAAATCTAAAAGAGTAGCCAGCCCAACGGCGCTGCCCTGGAAAAATTTGGAGTGAAAAATATACCCAAAGTATTTCAGGATCCTCGCCGGTGCTACAGAGCCCGTATACAGTGCTGAGCTTTTTCGAACTCAGACGTGACTTAGAAGAAGAACGGGTCACTTATGTGTTACTACCTGTGTGCCATGATGTTGATCCATTGTCCAAAGTTCAAACCTCACATCCTAAAATAATTGTATTTTGTTCTTATCTCTTTGTGTAGCCCTTGTATGGTTCCACGAATACGTGTACAGCAGTGGCTAAGCCACAAGCGACATTCGAATGAGTGGCTAAACGACGACCAAGAAGAATGAGTAATATCGTACTACAAGCGAATGCCCATCACTGGCAAACAAGGATTGGGACTGTGAATAAGGCTGAGGAATCTATGTAGATCAACAGATTGTTATGCGAAATAGATGAATATGTTTAACACGTGAGGTGTGTTCAGGTCACTACGGGTAACGTGGCTGGCCAGTGTGGAAAATATTGAAACATCACTATGCTCAGCAAGTAACACCCTACAGTTAGCAATAGTATTACAACTAGGGGGAGGACAACATTAAGAGGTAAATAAAGATATTATGATAAAATAACAGTTAAAAAGAGGATGAAAGGATAAAGACAGACACATATACATGCAGACAGACAGACAGACACACTCACAAACAGACAGACAATAAATGGGAAATTCCTACCATTAGTATAACAGAATGTCTGTAAAGTGTTTATTTAAAGACAGGCCGTCAGCTTTGATGTGATGCAAACTCTGTGTACTGTCCGTTCACAGCTGAGAGGAAACGCACACAAACAGCGAGGTTGTAGTTCGTAGTTTAAACATGCATACGAGCGTTTTCACCAGGTGGCTATTGGGTCAAGCTTCCTATAACATTTGATGTTTTGTTATTGCAGGATCTGTGAATATACTAAATGCCCGTGGTTGGGGACCAAGGCGACACTTCACAGTTAATACTTGCATATAAGCATGTCTGTGCATGTGTATGTGTGTGTGTATATATATATATATATATACACGGATATATGCACATGCAGATATATGTTTATGCTTCTAAATATATAAATATTTGTGCGTGTATGTCTGTATATGTATATGTCGGCTCTGTGGCTAAGTCGATGCGAACGCTTCGTAATGCAGGGATGCCGGGTTCAATCCAAGCTGCGGGCTATGCGCCTTGCGCTGGTTTCGACAGTGGTAGCAAGAAAGCCGACAGTCCAGAAAGCAATGGCATACTATTGGACGTAAATTTGCCTACAAAAATCACACAACAGCCCGGGGCTGTTTGGGTTGGTTCTGCGACGTCCTGTGAAGGATACGCAACTAAGTTGATATGTAAATATGTGTTGTATAGTTACATATATACACACATTAATCTTAATAATTTTGATAATGTTAACTGGCCTGCAGCGCTGTTTTACTTATCCCGAAATTCTGGGAGCGCAAAAGTCACGAAATGTATGTCAGCTTGAAAATATTACAATAAACATTAATAACAATAAGACAAACGGCACATAATACTAAATGACACTAAAACCAAGCAATGAGGTGGACTCCTTTTTGGTCAGCTGAGGTGAGAAAGAGAATTCGTATGATCTACTTACTATACGGTGTGCTGATTTGTAGGCGAAGTGGGCAGAGAACTAAAGAGCAAGCACTGCAATAGGAAAAACTTGGTAATTTTGAGAATGTTAGGTAGTCAAAGTAAAAACTCTATCAGGAACTTAGATACGAGTTTAGAAGTACTGGATTCCATTACAGATAACCACGATATGTCGCTGAATAGAACGGAATTCGGCATTCTGCAGTAAGTCTTTTGATGACTCACAACACAGCCAGATCATCATGATACTAACGGTGATGCTATCGGGCCAGTCCTGATGTAGGGAAGGTACTCATGCAAACTCAGACGATAATGATGTTGTGAAAGATAGAGAATAACGTTTGCTAGACGGTGGCTGAAAGCATCATGGACACATTACAATGGGTAGTGAAGATGACGTTGTGACAACATGAAACTTGAGGAGGAGAGAGGTATGAAGATTAGGAAAGAGTGGATAGAGAGACAGAGATAGATAGAGACGGACTGAGTGATAGAGAGAGAAAAAGAGACAAATTCAGACAGAGAGAGAGAGAGAGAGAGATGGAGACAGAGAGAGTTAGAGGCAGGCAGAGATAGATATAGCCACAGAGAGAGACAGAGATAGAGATAGATAGAGATAGATAGAGACGAGACAGACACAGACACACACACACGCACAGAGATAGAGATAGGAATTCAGACATAGAGAGAGATACAGAGAGAGAGAGAGAGAGAGAGAGAGAGAGAGAGAGAGACAGAGAGACAGAAACAGACAGAGAAAGTGAGATAGAGACAGACAGAGAGAGAGCTAGAGGCAGAAAGAGCGATAGAGACAGTAATGATAGAGTTAGGCAGATAAAGATAGGGACACAGAGAGAGAGAGAGAGAGTGAAGAGAGAGAGGAGAGAGAGAGAAAGAGAGTGAGAGAGAGACAGAACCATCTCTTTAGCGATTTATTGGCAGGCCTCGAGACAAATGGCTGTGGATAGAAACTGGGACAAACGTTACACGGCAAGGAATAGAAGAGGATGCACAGATTCTGCAAGCAAAATTCACACAAATGCTCAACCAGGTAACCCAAACAGAAAATGCCGTCTTTCCGGTGTAAAATAGATCTGCTTTCTCCACGTCAGATTTCCAATTTGTCACATGACCCACTCATGAATGAGATTGTCACTCAACATGGGAATTAGAAAACTCGACATCGCTGGGCTCGGCGGCAGGGTGGGATCTGAACGAAGACACGCGAGATGCAATAACAAACAAATGGTCGAAAGAGAGGTTGAGAGAGAGTTAGAAGGAGAAAATAGAGAGAGAGAGGCCTGGGTATATAGAGAGAAAGAGAGAGAGAATAGGAAGAGTAAGAGAATAAAGAGAGAGAGGAGAGAGAGAGAGAGAGAGAGAGAGAGAGAGAGAGAGACGTATCTATAAAAAAAAATTAAACAAAATTATGAATGAGTAATGATATAGGAGTTAGATTATCTTCACAGCCCTCCGGACACATCCATAGGCGCTCAGATTCCCCTCTCAACATATTCATCAGCGCTGCGCGGTTAATAGTGCCAGTCTTATGTTGGTTAACAAGACTTCGTGTGCGTCCGGTGTGCTTCTCATGCTTGTCTGTGCCGATCTTTACTTTTAATTATCGTAATATTCTAAGCAGTGATGTGGACATGTCGCTTTTAAAATTCTCAGAACGTTCTATCTCTCTAAGGGCGATGGCAATGTCTGCGTGATCCATGGGTCACCCATCTTCAATAAATGCAGCACCTGCCAGTCTAACAGCTCTTTCATTACCAACAACACCTGCATATCTTAAGACGAATTTAAAGGTACCTGCACACACAGGAGAGTTTTGCAGTGACTCAAACCATTGTCTGTTTAACCAACCTGCCTCGACCCGCCAGATCATGATGTATGATGAAATGATGAATGCGAATCAGAAAGCAAACTAGCAAGGGAGTGAAAGTGAGAGTTTATTATGTGCTAGAGATAGAGAGATAGAGACAGGGAGAATAAAAAAAAAATAGAGTAACATACACACATATAGACTTGTACGTTATGGAAGCATGCCAAACAGCGAGCTAGTGAAAGCGAGACGGAGAGGGAGACAGCGAGAGAAAGAGAGTGAGAAAAAGAGAAAGTGAAAGAGAGAGAGAGAGAGAGAGAGAAAGAAAGAAAGAAAGAAAGAGAGAGAGAGAGAGAGAGAGAGAGAGAGAGAGAGAGAGAGAGAGAGAGAGAGAGAGAGAGAGAGAAGCTACACGTGAAAAGAACCATACGACCAGGTAATGCGATATTTATGTCAAAACTGCATCAACTCTGACAAGAGGATATCTGCACGTGATTCATACATTAAGCATGCGCAGTGTGGTTTGCACCTACATTTTCTCTTTTATTTCATTCAAGAAGCGACATTTTATTCTGGTGTATGTAAACACAGGGAGTAGCCGAGGTGGAGCATCTAGACGCCCCCCGCGGATCGGAAGTCGTGGGCTCGCTCCCTGGCTTAGCCCAAATAAAAAAAAAATGACCTTGGCTTCCAGATCGACCCAGCCTTGAGTGGGTACAGGGTACAGTCCCGGAAAGTAAAGGTGGCCGGCCTGATGCTGACCACATCACCCATCTTGTGCCGATTGGTCTATAAAAATATAGATCTAGCCCTGTTTGACTTATACGCCTAGAGGCGTGGAAAAAGGTCCTTAACTTTTTTTTTTTACGTAAACATAGATACTGCAGTTTAAAGTTTGAACAACGGATCAACATCATGGCAAACGGGTAGTAACTTATAAGTGCTCCGTTCTTCTTCTAACTCGAGTCCGAAAAAGCTCAGCACAGTGCACAAGCTCTGCAGCACCGGCGAGGATACTGAAATACTATGTGTAAATTGTTAACTCCAAATTTTGACCGGGCAGCGCCGTTAGGCTACTATTTTCGATTTTCAACTACCAAACGATTTGGTTTCACATGCGCAACAATGCACAATACTGGAAGAAGATTAGAGTCCAGAAATTGACCGGCAACCAGAACTTTCAGCAGAAGTTTACAGCCGGTGAACGCGAAGTAGAAGATGATTGTAAATTACATAGATATGTTCAATTTATCTTTATTTTTTTTATTTTTTGTCTGGTCGTCTCGCAGATTCCAAGTTGAAGCCCAGTGTCAGGATGTTCTATATTTGTCTTGCGCTCCTCGGCTGGCTGGGGTGATAAACTGTTCATCTTTTTTTTTTCAGGTCTCTGCGACATTATTTATCCATCTCTTTCTTCGTCTTCCTCTCACCTTCCTCCCAGATGTTCTGCAGTTAAAGAGTGTCGATTGCAATTTGTTCTGGCTGCATTTTCGCTAGATGGCTGAACCAGTTCACAAATTGTCTGTCATTATAATCCAGACATGGTCCTATTCTGACTTTCTCTCTAATGCTGGTATTACAATCTTTTCTCTTCTTGTGTCGTTACTGACCCTGCGGAAGCAGCGCGTTTCACATTAGTTATTTTCTATTTTAGTTTCCTATTCATTGTCTCAGTTGATCGTGAAACCAGAACTTTTAAAGATGTCTACACACACAAAGGCATGACTTCGTAAGGGCTCTAGAAAATAATATTCATACTATTTGTGGCTCAAGAGTTTAGTGAATGTTTTCAACAATGTTACCCGCCCCCTCCCCCGGCCCCCTAAAAACTGATGTGGTTTTTGGACAATGGCACCAGAATCATACCGTTGACAAGGTTATATCTCAAAAGACAACAGTATGTGCCCTGTACCCAATCTTCAATGAGGGGACTGCACATAGTTTTAAATGCCTTCTCCCTGTTATTAAGTCAGCGTCTGTAGCTTGGGCGTTGCGAACGCCCTTCGTAATGCTGGGTTGGCGGATGCATACCCAGCTTCAGGCGATTTGACAGCGGATCTGACTGCGCTAGTTTCGACACTGGAATCGAGAGCAATGGCAAACTTCTTAACGTAAACTTGATTTAAAAAACTACAGCAGCCCAAAAATGCTAAGCATGGTTCTCAAATTCATATAGTTGACCTAAATCTGTTATGCATGTAACATATTTTCCCCATCTGGGTACCATTTTGGGACAAAAGAACCAACATAATCATCATCATCAATTAGAACTGGCAAAGTTTAACCACTACCTATGGAGCTAGCCTCTCCAAGATAGCATAGCTTAAATTTTTACTCCTCTTTATGCTTTTCATTCATTGTGTGTTTAAGAAGAAAATAAATCCGCTGCCTCTTAACAAGCAGTTGGTAAACATCTGTCACCCATGTTGAACTAGTCATTTGTGACTATCAGTAGTGGGAGGCGGTAATAGAGCGCGTATTTCTATTAAGCCGCCTTCTTTATCCTTAGTAAAAGATGGCGGCCAAAAGTGATTGGTTCTTTCTGGCGGCTGTTCTTTATCCTTAGTAAATATCGATCGGGCAAGCCGCCCTCTTTGTCCTTAGTAAATATCGATCGGGCGGCTGCTGACAGCACAAGTGATTGGTTTTAGGGAAAGGTCTAGGAAATCGATACTTTGTAGGTGCATTATTATCTTCATAACTGCAGGTGACAGGTGGCGTTATATAAAGGGTGAGGTCAGGAACACAATTTAGGTGAGCAGCTGGGGGCAGGGGACCCGGGGCGACAGGGCGACTAATAGAGTTAGTGCGGGTTTATGTGGGTGTCTGTATAGGTGATTGTATGAGGGGAGCCGTTTTAGACTTGCGATAAAGAAACCTAGGAAGGCGGCGTGATGAACGGGGATATATTAGAAAGGGCAGCTTGGGCGCCTGCATCATCATCAGCTGTGTCATGGTAGCGAAGGTCGACTGCTCAGGGAGAGAAGCAGAGAACAGACATATAAACATCGATACTTTGTCTCTCCCGGGGTATTTTCGTCGGAAGGGGGGGGGGGAAGGCAAATATTTCTTTAGTGCAGGGCCAGATGTTTGCTAAAGTGACGGATATTAAAAAAACCTTAATACAAAGCGCCCTAGGAAATCGATACTTTGTAGGCGAATTATTATCTTCATACCTACAGATGACAGGTGTCGTTATATAAGGGGTGAGATCAGGAACACTATTTAGGTGAGCAGCGGGGCGGGTGGGGTAGGGACAACAGGGCGACTAATTGAGTCTGCGCGGGCTTATAGGTTACTTGTTGTAACATATAAATATCCCCTAATTTTGTCTATTACAGAAATAGACAAAATTAGGGGATATTTATATGTTACAACAAGTTATGGGATAGGAAAAGAGACTGTTAGACGGCAGTTAAAAGCGACAGAGGTGAGCCGTTTTAGACTTACGATAAAGAAACCTAGGAAGGCGGCGTGATGACCGGGGATGTATTAGAAAGGGCGACTCGAGCGCCATCATCATCATCATCTGTGTCATGGTATCGAAGGAATGGTTTGAGCTGTAGTAAAAAAGGAGGACATACGACAGAAGGGTAGCTGTCTTGTCATAGTGTTAGAGGCAGAAGAGAAGGAGCTTACCTGACAGCGGTGAGCAGCGGGGCGGGCGGGGCAAGGGACCCGGGGCGACAGGGCGACTAAAACGGTTGGTGTTGGTTTATGGGTTCTGTAATAGACCAAAAAAAAAAAAAAATTAGGAGTGGGTTGTTAGCGGGGGATATATATGTTATAAAACGAAACAAGTTAGGGGATATAGAAATAGACATAGGCAGCAGCGACAACCGGCAGCGGGCGGAGGGGCGTTTCAGGGTTTAGATAAAGAAAACCTAGAAAGGTGGCTTGATGACCGGGGATATATGCTGAAGGGTGACTTAAGCGCCATCAACAGCATCATCATCTGTGGCATGGGAGCGAAGGTCGACTGCTCAGGGATGGTTTGAGCTATAGTAAAAAGGAGAATGTACAATAGAAGGGTGGGCGGCTTGTCATACTGTTAGCTGTTGATAGTTTAAGTTTTAGTAAAAAGTAAAACTTTAACAAAGGGGCGATCGTTGTGACATATTATTGGATATTGACCGCTCAAGGAGTGTTTAAGTTAAAATTTAAAAAAAAAATTAAAAATGGTAATTTATAGCAAAACTACGACCCTTGTGACATATTAAGGAGACCGACCGCTCATGAAGGGTTTGAGTTGAAGTAAAAAAGGGGACTTTATGGCAAAACGGCGACTTGTGTGTCACAGCAACGAATGCCAACCGATCATTGAGGGTTCGAGTTGAAGTAAAAATGGGAATTTATGGCAAAATGGCGATTTTTATGGCAATGGTAAGGAAGACCGGCCGCGCAGGAAGGGTTTAAGCTGTAGTAACGACGGGTGGCAGGTGTCTTGTCGTAGTGTGGATATTGATAGGTTAGGGAGCGTTTAGGTTGTAGAGAAAAACAAAAACGGTAACAAAAGAGCGGCCGTTGTGATATATTAAGGGAGGCTGGGTGCTCAGTGGTAATTTAAGTAGTAGGGGGGGGGGGAAATAGCAAAAGGACGACCGTTGTGTCAAAGTGTCAGGTTCTGGCCATACAGATATGGTTGAGCTATAGTAAAAAAGGAGAACTGTTGTGTCATATTGTTAGATATCACCGCTCATGCAGGGGTTATGTTGTAGGTCAGAGGCGGCGCCACCAGGCGACAAAGGGGAGCTGAGACAATTTGAGGTACCAAAAAGGCGCTATGTCTTTCTCGACGGACAACGTAAAGGACTCACGAGACGTCGCATGTCTTTCATGGGTCTTGACGAGGCGATAACTGAGGACACTGGGTAACCCGATCACTAGCCTTGGCACACAAAAGTCACCCGATGTTTTTTCTTCACAGGACACCATAAGCCACGGAAGAGACAGAGCATATCTTTCACTGGTCTTGACAAGTCGTCACCTAATGTTCCTATTAAGTAGCTAACTATCCTTCTGACACAGCAAATCACTCGATGGTTTTCGCTACGGGACACTACAAAGCACGCAAGAGACAGAGCATGTCTTTCACTGGTATTGTCAAGTCAGTCGCCGACGGTTCTTAGTAAGTAGTGCACTGCCCTTGGGACCCAGCAATCACCCGATATTTTTCTTGACGAGACATCTTAGGTCACTTAAGTCGTCCTCGTTGCTTCCGGCGTTGTCAGCGGCCTCGTTGTCGTCTTCCTCGTTGACTTCGGCGGGTCGTCGTCTTCGGCGTCATCGTCGCCTCTAATGTCGTCTTCGTCGTCTACTGCGTAACCGAAGGTTTTACTAACTGTCCCGGATGCCTCGAACACGATGCGACTTTAGGAAAATAGGAGACTCGTCGTCTTTGCAGTTGTCTTCCTCCTAATTTGCTCGTCTTCGGCGGTGTCGGCGCATCGTAGGACAACGCAGTGGCTGTGCCCCAACCAACAGTTGCTGCGTCCGTCTCAAAATAGAGGGCTAGTAGGTCGGACAGCCCGTTGACAACCGTTGATGAGACAGCCTTCAGAAGTGACAAATAGTTTGTAGGATTGCTTCTGTGACAGCTAATTGATAAAACATGTATGTGTAAAGAACTCAAGGCGCCTCTTGGAGACGCTAGGAGGAAACAGATAGTCGCCCCCTCTGTTTTTCTAAATCGTCCCTTTCACTTTATGAAAATTCGCATAGTCATGTATGGTAACACCCTGGAGGCGACTATAGGAAACACCTTCGATGGCCAGTTCGTCAGTGGGACGCTTTGTTTATTAGCCGGAGACGACAGCCTTCTTGAAGAACCCTCGAAAAGCTTTGTATGTTTGCAGTAAGACAACCTTTCCTGTAGCACAACCTGGTAGACGATCCCGATAATAGGATTGGACATCTAGCTTCAAGGGCGACTAGTTGGTTATCTGCGTTTTGTACAAATACAGTAGAAGGAAAAGACATTGTGCCTCTTAAAGTGGTCAAGTGATAAAAAAAAATATTGATCGCTTTAACGCGTGTCAAGAAAAGTGGGACTGTATTGAAGCCCTTTGATATGCACAGTAAAACAAAACATGTTAGCAAAAATAGCGATAATTTTATCACAGTGTGGTTTTCGTATTTGATAAAAGTCGTCTTGTGTTTCTTAAAAGGAGCCCAACGTTGAATAAAAAAGTTGCCTCATGCTTCGTCAAAGTCATCTTATATTTCGTAAAAGATGCCGTCTTGTTTCTAACCGTTGTCTCTTATTTTCTACACGTCACCCTCGGGTTTCTAAAAAGTATCCCTCTGGGTTTCCAAAGTCATCTTCTGGTTTGTAAAAAGATGCCTTCTGGGTTCTTGAAGTAGCCTTCTGGCTTCTAAAAAGCTGCCTTGTGTTTTCTGAAAGCCCCTGTGTGTCCGAGTCGTCAGGGACAGCTGGTGAAAGATGTGTGTCATATCTTGTGTGATTCAAGATGTATCAAAGGACCAAGACATCAAGTGTTTCCCCAACATAAAAGACATCTTAGCGACTCGCATAGTACCAATGTTAATTAATGACTTACCAAGAGAGGTTAGTGAACGAGTGAGTAACGTTGTCCTACGACGCGCCGACACCGCCGAAGACGAGCAAATTAGGAGGAAGACAACTGCAAAGACGACGAGTCTCCTATTTTCCTAAAGTCGCATCGTGTCCGAGGCATCTGGGACAGTTAGTAAAACCTTGGGTTACGCAGTCGATGATGAAGACGACATTAGAGGCGACGATGACGCCGAAGACGACGACCCGCCGAAGTCAACGAGGAAGACGACAACGAGGCCGCTGACAACGCCGTAAGCAACGAGGAAGACTTAAGTGACCTAAGATGTCTCGTCAAGAAAAATATCGGGTGATTGCTGGGTCCCAAGGGCAGTGTCCTACTTACTAAGAACCGTCGGCGACTGACTTGACAATACCAGTGAAAGACATGCTCTGTCTCTTGCTTGCTTTGTAGTGTCCCGTAGCGAAAACCATCGAGTGATTTTCTGTGTCAGAATGATAGTTAGCTACTTAATAGGAACCTTAGGTGACGACTTGTCAAGACCAGTGAAAGATATGCTCTGTCTCTTCCGTGGCTTATGGTGTCCTGTGAAGAAAAAACAACGGGTGACTTTTGTGTACCAAGGCTAGTGATCGGGTTACCCGGCGTCCTCAGTTATCGCCTTGTCAAGACCCGTGAAAGACATGCGACGTCTCGTGAGTCCTTTACGTTGTCCGTCGAGAAAGACATAGCGCCTTTTTGGTACCTAAAATTGTCTCAGCTCCCCTTTGTCGCCTGGTGGCGCCGCCTCTGACCTACAACATAACCCCTCCATGAGCGGTGATATCTAACAATATGACACAACAGTTTTCCTTTTTTACTATAGCTCAACCATATCTGTATGGCCAGAACCTGACACTTTGACACACCGGTCGTCCTTTTGCTATTTTTTCCCCTCTACAACTTAAATTACCACTGAGCACCCAGCCTTCCTTAATATATCACAATAATATATTGCCGTTTTCGTTTTTCTCTACAACCTAAACCCTCCCTAACCTATCAATATCCACACTATGACAAGACACCTGCCACCCGTCGTTACTACAGCTTAAACCCTTTCTGCGCGGCCGGCCTTCCTTACCGTTACCATAAAAATCGCCATTTTGTCATAAATTCCAATTTTTACTTCAACTCGAACCCTCAATGATCGGTTGGCATTCGTTGCTATGACACAAAAGTCGCCGTTTTGCCATAAAGTCCCCTTTTTTACTTCAACTCAAACCCTTCATGAGCGGTCGGTTTCCTTAATATGTCAAAAGGGTCGTCGTTTTGCTATAAATTACCATTGTTATTTTTTTTATATTTTAACTTAAACACTCCTTGAGCGGTCAATATCCAATAATATGTCACAACGATCGCCCCTTTGTTAAAGTTTTACTTTTTACTAAAACTTAAACTATCAACAGCTAACAGTATGACAAGCCGCCCACCCTTCTATTGTATACTCTCCTTTTTACTATAGCTCAAACCATCCCTGAGCAGTCGACCTTCGCTCCCATGCCACAGATGATGATGCTGTTGATGGCGCTCAAGTCGCCCTTTAGCATATATTCCCGGTCATCAAGCCACCTTTCTAGGTTTCTTTATCTAAACCCTAAAACGCCCCTCCCCCCGCTGCCGGTTGTCGCTGCTGCCTATGTCTATTTTCATATCCCCTAACTTGTTTCGTTTTATAACATATATATACATCCCCAGCTAACAACCCACTCCTAATTTTTTTTTGGGTCTATTACAGAACCCATAAACCAACACCAACCGTTTTAGTCGCCCTGTCGCCCCGGGTCCCTTGCCCTGCCCGCCCCGCTGCTCACCGCTGTCAGGTAAGCTCCTTCTCTTCTGCCTCTAACACTATGACAAGACAGCTACCCTTCTGTCGTATGTCCTCCTTTTTTACTACAGCTCAAACCATTCCTTCGATACCATGACACAGATGGTGATGATGATGGCGCTCGAGTCGCTCTTTCTAATACATCCCCGGTCATCACGCCGCCTTCCTAGGTTTCTTTATCGTAAGTCTAAAACGGCTCACCTCTGTCGCTTTTAACTGCCGTCTAACAGTCTCTTTTCCTACCACCTAACTTGTTGTAACATATAAATATCCCTTAATTTTGTCTATTACAGAACCTATAAGCCCGCGCCGACTCAATTAGTCGCCCTGTTGTCCCTACCCCACCCGCCCCGCTGCTCACCTAAATAGTGTTCCTGATCTCACCCTTTACATAAAGACACCTGTCATCTGTAGGTATGAAGATAATAATTCACCTACAAAGTATCGATTTCCTAGGGCGCTTTGTATTAAGGTTTTTTTAATATCCGCCACTTTAGAAAACATCTGGCCCTGCACTAAAGAAATATTTGCCTTTCCCCCCTACGAAAATACCCCGGGAGAGACAAAGTATCGATGTTTATATGTCTGTTCTCTGCTTCTCTTCCTGAGCAGTCGACCTTCTCTACCATGGCACAGCTGATGATGATGCCGGCGCCCAAGCTGCCCTTTCTAATATATCCCTGGTAATCACGCCGCCGTCCTAGGTTTCTTTATCGCGTCTAAAACGGCTTCCCTCAAACAATCACCTATACAGACACCCACATAAACCCGCACCAACTCTATTAGTCGCCCTGTCGACCCGGGTCCCCTGCCCCCCGCTGCTCACCTAAATAGTGTTCCTGACCTCACCCTTTATATAACGCCACCTGTCACCTGCAGTTATGAAGATAATAATGCACCTACAAAGTATCGATTTCCTAGACCTTTCCCTAAAACCAATCACTTGTGCTGTCATCAGCCGCCCGATCGATATTTACTAAGGACAAAGAGGGCGGCTTGCCCGATCGATATTTACTAAGGATAAAGAACAGCCGCCAGAAAGAACCAATCACTTTTGGCCGCCATCTTTTACTAAGGATAAAAAAGGCGGCTTTATAGAAATACGCGCTCTATTACCGCCTCCCACTACTACTATCATTACTTGAAAATAATTCAAACGCCATGTCCTTAAACATTTCAATCACGAATCGCAATGGTGTAAATAAATTAAAGCAATATCCAAATCCACAGTAATAATCTGTTTCAATCACCATTGATCACTGGCATCATGAGATTGAATAGCTTGAAATGGCTGGGGCATGGTAATAGAATGTCAAATGACAGAGAGGTAAAAACTGTATACACAAGGGTTCTGAATGGTCTTAGACCACGAGGCAGACCAAGAAGAGGATGCAGAGATAACATCTAGACAGACCCGCAAACACTTGGCATCACCAAATGGAAAGAGAGGGCCAACCAGAGAGATGAGTGGAGGCATGGAATATCTGCAGCAATGAACCTCAAGTGCTTATGTGATAGGCTCTAGAACGTCAAGGACTGCTATTGAAATGCTTGACGATTTTGGTTTGTTAGGCGGATGCCTTGGTTTACAAATGCGGAAAAGTCTGGCCACTGTGTATAAAAAGGCCAGCTTACTTAGTATTTGTCTCCTTTTTGGCTTCCGGACCGACCCTTCGGGACACTGACCCAGCTGTTGAGGCTCTGCACATTGCCCTAGACAGCGTGGGTACGGGCGACTGCAAGGGAAAGCCGGTTGCCTGGCTGGTTTCATGGTACATTTCATTTGCTTAGGTGGTGTTAGATTTGATTTCCATTTTGCATCCCCGCTAGGAGATACTTTAATGGCATGTCGCTATAAGTAATTTGTTGATCTGGTGGCATATTGAAATTTAACGTACATGTTAAATGTGTTTCAGTTTTTGCCATTGTTAAGGTAATCTCGCTTTGCGTATAGTGTCATTATCATATTTCCTTGTTAGCTAGAGACGATTAGCACTTTAGATTCTGGTCGAGCACGTTGGTTTTTGTTAATGTATTATTTGTGAAGTATACGTTAATTCTGTATTCAGTTCAGCAAAATAAACAGATATCGAATGTGGCAATCATAGTTCCAGTTGTTTTTGTTTCAGATTTGGACTTGTGGTTAGTGTGCCTAGTTTATTTATTGTTGCTTGGCTGATCTAGTCTGCACACAGAAGATTTCTTGTCTGGGCTAGAATATTTCTGTTTCTAAGGAACTATTTTTTTTCTTGGTTTTTAAGGCTTTTCGCTTCTAATACACTTGGAAAGCGAATAAGAATCCATCATTCAAAGTCATAATAAATGGTTTTGCTGCAAATCATAGGAAAACACACTGTAAAAACGAGAATGACTGAATAAACATTTGTATACTTACATTTAGGAAACATTTCGTTTATCAGATTCGTGATCGGCATATTCATGACAAACTGTGTGCTGTTACAGAGAGTCCGATTATTTATATTGGTATTTTACTCTGCCACATTAGGCATTTTTATCTCAACTCTAGGTTCCATTTGTGATGAACGATTTGCCTAGCAGATTCGTCAACACGTTGTACTGCCCTGTGCACTATAATGAAGGATCAACTTCAAACGTCTACCATTTAGC
>CAJHNH020003682.1:0-15000 GCA_905116865.2 Candidula unifasciata
TCCCTTTGAGTCGCATGGAGGACTGACATGCAGTAAAACAGGAAAACAATTTTGCGGTTTTTAATTTTTCTTTCCTCAATTACTTTGATACCGAGTAATTAATTATTAATGAGTTTGTTTAATACTGCAATCGGTGCAGATTCTTCTTTTGTTTTGACATTTAAAACAGCAGTTAACACACTGTGTTGTGGCTAAACAGCTAGACTGTGATATTTGTGATTTAATCCTTAACTAGCCGTTTTCTAAGACATGCTTAAAATTTGGAGAATCGACTTCATACACCGGGTGTTGCTTCATATGGCGCGGTCTCTCTTTGCAAAAGAGCTAGCCGCCTGTCGAGAGTATAGCACAAAGCACGATTACGTAGCTCCAGTGACGATTAGCATAGCTCTCCGTAAACATTGCGGCTATGAAATAAACGACATGTCTTAAGTCATGCTTGTTCAGGAATAGTGGAACAATGGTTAAAAAAAAAGGGGGGGGGGAGGGGGCCAGAAACCCACAGGAGGAGGTGTAGGTTCCATACCAAGTGGTATTAGGATTATGTCTTTGTCACCAATGACTTTTGAGGTATTTGTGTTTGCATGGGCATATGAGAGTGTATTTGTACGTATATGTTCGGAGTGTGTATGATTGTGTATAAATGATGCTACGATTCCTCTAAAGCCTTGTGAAACATAACCACATATGAGACTTTTCTTTCAAGTTTAGAAGCTTTGATTTATACATTTCCTGTTATTTCAAATGTAATACAGCAAAACCGAGCTTAAACGAAACTCAATTAGGAAAAACTATCGGTTAACATGAACACAAAGTTGATCCCTGAAGGGACGTATAGAACTGGGTCCCCCTGTTAGTACGAATGTTCTTCTAAGACGAACTCTTGATTTTTCGATCCCTTTGAATTTGTGTTAACAAGGTAATTCTGTTTCTGGAACATACTGAGAGGATATAAAACATCAGAGAAGTTAAAAAAAAAAACAACTGTATACACACGGGAGTTTACATGGTCGTAGGCCACGGGGGTGGACCACGATGTCCTATAAAGAGAGATAATATACATACAGACTTTTTTCTTTCAAACACTTACTACATCGAACTGAGGCAAAGAATAAGGCCAACCCTGAACGAGACTCAGAGAGGAGAGAGAGCGAGAGAGAGAGAGAGAGAGAGAAGAGAAGAGAGAAGAAAGAGAGAGAGAGACAGAGAGAGGATGCAATGTTTCTACTAAGCAAGAAAAATTTCTAGGGCTTCGAATGCCTGAAGAAGTAGAAGAAGAAGAAGAAGAAGACCTCAAAGAAGAAGAAGAAGAATATAAGAAGAAGAATAAGAAGAGAAGAAGAAGAAGATAAGGAAGAAGAAGAAGAAGAAGAAGAAGAAGAGAATGAAGAAGCCAACAAGGAAAAAAGAGAGAGAAGATAGAAGAAGAATGAAAGAAGAAGATCAAGAAGAGAAGAAAGAAGAAGAAGAGAGAGAGTAAGAAGAATAAGAATAAGAAGAACAAGAAGATAATAACAAGAAGAAGAAACAAGAGAAGAAGAATAAGAATAAAGAAGAAGAACAAGAAGAAGAACAAGAAGAAGAACAAGAAGAAGAACAAGAAGAATAACAATAATAATAATAATAATAATAAGAATAAGAATAAAAAGAAGAAGCGTCTTCTCTGTGTTGGTCCCTCTTTGTTAAAACGCCATATGTCAAACTAATCTCTTTATGTGTGTTCTGGGGCCGCTTCTTGAGGAAAGCAAGCGCTAGAACAAGACCAAAGTCTAGAAGTGGACGAACAACCAGAACTTTCCGCCAGAGTTTATAGCTGGTGAACGCGAAGAAGAAGAAGAAAAAAAGAAGAAATTGTAATCCAAATCAATATAACGGACACATACATAATATAATATTACCAACGATATCTGACACAAACACCTCTTACGAAGGAAACCAAATATGTTTGCAGATTTTTTTTTTGTTTTTTAAACAACTGAAGCTATTTCCTGTAAATGCCACATTCTTCAATGCTCATTCCCATCGAACCAATAAGACATGATTGGTGACGCGTTCGCTGTGCATCTTAAACACAACTTGGAAACAAGCAATTAGAAAACGTCCAAGCCAACGTACCGTAAACTCCCAGCTAGTGTTACAGGTCCACTTGCACGACAACGACTGTTTTACCACATTGTGACATCAGTCAAGCGCGTCCTGTGTGACACCTGACATCCTAATCTTATCCCCTGTCTCAACCTGTGTGTGTGTGATGAGCAGGGGCGCTGGATCTACGGGGTTAGGCAACTTGAGCACCCTCTCCTTGCCCCGCCCCGCAACCACGCTGCCCCCCCCCCCCCCACACACACACAAAACGAAAACAACGATTGCAATGGTCTTAAGCTCTATGATGTCACACCCCCACCATTTTAAGTTTTCATTTGTACCCATTGCATTTTTTAAGTTTATTATGTAAGTTTTTACCATTCCAGGACTCGCCGTGGTGTAGCCGGGCACCCCTCCCCCCTAAAATGACGTTGTAGGTTAGTTCCACTATAATTCATCCCCCCACCTCCCACCCCTCACCCCCAGAGACTGCCCATATACACACTAGCTCAGTTCTGATTAGTCGACCTTGAGTCCCTCAACCTTCGCAAATTGCCTCTGGGGTGTTCAGCAATGTCGTTGATATCGCTTGTTGGATATTTAAGAAAAGATATGAACAAAAAGTATATTAGCAAGCTTCAAAACATAACAAATACAAACAAAACGTGAAAGTCGTGGCTATTGAGCCTTCATCAGCACACACAAAATAAACAATTCTACATAGATACAAAAAATCACTTAGCTGGTATCACGATGCGGCCAAACACGCCGGCACTTTTAACATTACAACAAAATTTTTAAACTGGGTCTAACACACAAACACCCTAGAGAGTGCTACAACCTATGTCACATGCATTCTCTTTCTCGGAAGAAAAACGCAAATGCACGACAAGCCAGAAAACAAACAACAAAGCGGCAAACCTGTAACCCCCCGGACCAGTCAGTATCAATGGACCGTGTCCTAGTTCCTCTCTGGTTTATCAATGGGGAACGTGGGGGGGGGTTTCTAGTTGGGGGGGGGGGATGGGTCGGGGACACCGGACCACCCTAGGTGTGGGGGGATCTAGGGGGGGGGGGGTTGGGTGGGGGTGGGGGGGGGGGGGTGGGGGGGGGGGGGGGGGGGGGGGGGGGGGGGGGGTGGGGGGGGGGGGGACTGACGTGGAACTAAAAGACTTTGTCTCCCAGGTTGACCCAGCCGGTTCAGTTCACGTTTCTCGGCCCATCTACACACTGGCTGACCTTTTATTCAAGCTTTCTCAGATTCTTATACGTCTGAAGAGTGTCACGTTGTCTTGCCTCCAATTGCATAAGCGCCGATGTCGCGTCGCATGTTCTATACTACACAAGGACACAGCTTTCAACGACCACCCTAGAACATCTAGAATTGGGCCTTACCCAAACCCCCCTACCCACAGCCGGAATCTAGGTTACTCAAGATACTTTTTTCGAAGAAAGCACTACAACATGACACCCCTCTGACCTAGATCAGACTAAGAAAGTGTGCAGATGGGCCGGGAAACGTGAACAGGTCCGCCCAGCCTTGAGGTGCATGTGATGCTGACCACATCAACCACCACAGGTGCCCATTGGTCTATAACAAATAGGTATAGCCCTATATGCCTGAAGGCGGGAAAGTGGGTCCTTTAATTTTTACTTGTTTACAACTCCGATCATATGGTCGTCTGGTTAGAATGCATCCCAAACACAGGCGCTACACGTATTTTACTTAATTAGTTTTTTTTTTTTTATATAGCAGAAAACATTCCTGTGTCAAATTTGTCTGCTTCAGACCTCACTTTGTCGCCATTATTTCTTAAATATTTCCAAATCCATTATTGCAGTCTGTGTGATTAATATAAGAAGAATGAGGATCAAACACCTACGAATCCCGGAAACTCTATTCAGGTAAGGCTTGCGGGTCTATCCCCTACAACGTTCCCAGTCTCCATCCCCCTTCCTGCCTGTTTCCCCTCTCCAGTTGAATTCTGCAACCAATCATGTAAGGCCAGCGTCGTCTATCCCCGACCACGTTTCCAGTCTCTCTCTCTCCCCCCCCCCCCCCCAGTTTCCCGTCTCCCCCCCTCTCCAGTGGAATTCTGCAACCAATCATGTAAGGCCAGCTCGTCTATCCCCGACCACGTTCCCAGTCTCTCTCTCTCCCCCCCCCCCCAGTTTCCCGTCTCCCCCCTCTCCAGTGAAATTCTGCAACCAATCATGTAAGGCCAGCTTGTCTATCCCCGACCAAGTTCCAAGTCTCCCCCCCCCCCCAGTTTCCCGTCTCCCCCATCTCCAGTGGAACTCTGCAACCAATCATGTAAGGCCAGCGTGTTTATCCCCGACCACGTTCCAAGTCTCCCCGCCCCGTCTCCCCCCCCCCCCAAGGTTTCCCGCCTTTCCCCCCTCTCCAGTGGAACTCTGCAACCAGTCATGAAAGACAAGCAGGTCTGCAGGTCTATCCCGAAACACACTACTCCAGTCTCTCCCTCTGACCCCCCCCCCCCTCAGTTTTCCGCCTTTCCCCCCTCTCCAGTGGAATTCTGCAACCAATCATGTAATTCCAACGGGTTTATCCCCGACCACACTCCCAGTCCCAAGCCCCAAGCCTCAACTTTCCCGCCTGTTTCCCCCCTCTGCAGTGGAACTCTGCAACCAGCCATGGACATGTCGATTCAAACCTGTGTGCATCCACAACAACACAGGTGCTACACATGACAAGAACAAATATGAAGGCACAATAATGTCCTAGGAGAACATGGATTGATGACATTAAAGAGCTTCCACATCGACACGGAGTGACAGAGCAGTCATTGCTACACACCAATCACCGGATCGCAAGCTGTTTCTCCCTACAATGTTTAACAAAAGAAGTGGAAAATTACGATGACCATTCAGGATATAATGATTATTACTGTAAGCACCTTAACAAGGTTTAGGCTCTTTGAGGCTAAACCCGCTCCCAGCCCTCTTTGAAATGCTGATTTAGTTCCACGTTCGTTTCCCCCAAACAAAGTAGGTCAGTTTTCATTTAACACTTTGTCAACTTTTGTGGAAGTTACGGGTGTGTCCCGCTTTCCTGTTTGGTTTCCTTGATGTCTTGCATTAACGTTTTCATCCCTCCCCCCACCCAACCCCCCCCCCCCCCCCAAATGCTTGTGACACTGGTTTTAGCACTCTCTATAGCGTTGTGTTAGACCCAGTGTGTCTTTGTTTTTAGAGTGTTAAAAGCGCTGCTGTATTGAAATATAAACACGCGATATCAACGGTACTGCTGAAAACCCCTGTCACTTTGAGGAAAGGTAGCGTGGCTCAAGGTCGACCAATTAGAAGTGAGCTAGTGTGTAAAAGTGAGTAAATGGGGAGACAGACGTAGAAATAACCGACATTTTGTAATTGGATATTGTGCCCCCTCCCCAGTAATGTTTTTTTATGTGGTGTCGCCTCTGTTGATGCTGCCGCGTATTTTACATAACTTTAGGTGTGTTTTTTATTTGATGCAGAAAACATCCCGGTGTCAAATTTGTCTGTTTCCTACCTCACGTTGTCGCCATTTTGTCCTAAATATTCCCCATCCATTATTGCAGTCTGTGTGATTAACATCACAAGAATGAACGAACGAACAAACTTTATTTTCAAAGGGTTAAGAATTGGGCACGCAGGCGCCTCTGACATTCTGCCCCTCCACAACGCTAACAGCTCAAAATGAGAACAAGGATCCCTGTGGATCATCGTACAGCAGGAGGTTAACCACACTGCAGGAAAAAAAGATCCTCTCGACTTTAGTACATACATCATCATCATCACCAGGTGCCTTGCCGACTGGCAAGGACGATCATGCCTCTCCATAATCCACGATCTCCATGCCTCTCCATAATCCATGAATCTGTTTGTGTGCCGACACGCCTCCATGCCATGCAACAAGACTGTCAAGAATCTTCTCTCGTTGTCTTCCTCTATCCCTCCTTCCACAGATCTTTCCAGTGGTCACAACATGTTCTATTTTCTCTCTTCTCATAAGATGGCCGAAAAATGATGACTGTCTCCTTCATACATATCACATGTAAATATATGGGTTTCCTATGTAAGTATCTTCAATGAGTACCAGGTGCAGTCCTGAGAAGTAAAGGCGGCTGGCGTGATGCTGACCTTATCGCCTTCAAGTGCCGATTGGTCTATAAAATATAGATCTAGCCCTATATGCCCTATACGCCTGAAAGAGTTAAAACGGATCCTTTACTTTTTTAATTATCTGTTTACAAAATATTTTATGAAAGCTGAAATATTTTGGTAATTTCAATCGCCATGGCGGATTAGACAAACGTGACAGCAGAAGGCATGGTACCAGGAAGGAGGGGCAGGGGCCGACCAACACGAAGATGGGTACAGGATATAAGTGACTCCTTGAGTGTGAAAGTACATGAGGCGGGAAAGCTGATGACAGACCAAGTTTCTTTCAGGCAGACCGCGATGTTGGCGACGTTCTGCAAAGGACCTGCAACATTATGATGATGATGATTCTGTACCTGACGTATATGTTGTAGAACAAGCTAGAAACACGTCCTAAAAAAAGAAATTGCCATTTGGTCCCTTTCCATTAAAATATGTGCCACGAGATATGGCGTCTGATCAAGTTCGTTGAAACAAGGAACGGATTAAGTATGCATTGCTAAAATAATGCCCGAGGAACCACATCAGAAACCAGTGTGTAACAGTTGGGAAAATTAAACATTAAAATTTTAAGCTATTCGCTAAACCACAGGGAAAGTACAGGGATTTTACATGTTAGTATGACTAGTAACAAACAGCGTATTGTCGCTCGCATTTTTTTAAACGATTGCCAGATAGTCGTGTGCTGGTTAATCAGAATAATGCAAATGTTAACATCACGGGACGTTTTCAAAATGATAGATTTCTAAAAACGTCTGTGATTTGTTTCTAGGAACGTTTTCTACTCCTCCACCTCCTCCTCATTCATTCCTTCTATCCTTCTCCGTCTTATCCTTCTGTTTCTTCTTCTTTTTTCATCTCCTCTCCTTACGACATCCTCCTACTATTCGACTTCCATCCCTCCTCCTTCTTCTATCTTGTTTCTCGTGGGCTCTTCTTCTCTTCTTTCTTCTTCTTGTCTTCTTCTTCTTCTTCTTCTTCTCTTCGTTCTTCTTCTGCTTCTTCTGTGCTCTCTTCTTCTTCTGACTTATTTCTTCTTCGTCTTCTTTCTTATTCGGCTCGAGCTGTGGCTATTTGGATGAGGCTTCCATAAAAGGACTTCTTCTTAATTCTTCTTCTTCTTCTTCCTCTTCTTCTTCTTCTTCTTCTTCTTTCTTCTTCTTCTTCTTCTTGCTTCTTCTTCTTCTTTTCTTCTGTCTTCTTCTTCTTCTGTCTTCTTCTCTCTCTGTGTTTCTTTTCTTCTTCTTTCCTACTCTTCTTCTCTTCTTCTCTTCTTCTTCTTCTTATTCTTCTTCTTCTTCTTCTTCTTCTTCTTCGTCTTATTCTTCTTTTTCTCTTCTTCTTCTTCTTCTTCTCCTTCTCCTTCTCCTTCTTCTTCTTCTTCTTCTTCTTCTTCTTCTTCTTCTTCTATTTCTTCTTCATTTGCCCTCGACAAAGAAGCTGGTGTGACTCACTGCTAGGCTGCGGTATCTGAGCCTACAAACCCGACTACATCTAATTCCTATTTATTTACTATCTTTGACAGATCTCTCAAGGTCCAATGGATCTAGTCGTTTCTTTCCCGCCCCCAAATGGGGCTCAGAAACTCACACGAGGAATTTTTACCTAGTAAAACGTTTTTCTTAATCATCTGTATTAAACAGATTTTGTTTCCACACATCATATTAAATATCCTTCTATATATCCATGTCGCAACAGTTTCGTAGGGGTAGTCACTATACCCACAGTGTTGAAAATAACAACATCTGCAATGTTTTAAATGGCTACATTTACAGTGTTGGAAATGGCTACATCCAAAATGTTGGAAATGGCTACACCAACAATGTAGTAAAAAGCGACATCTACAGTTTTGTAAAAAGCTACATCTACAATGTCGGAAGTGGCTACAGCTACAATGTTAGAAATGGCTATCTCTATAATCTTGGAAATGGATATATCTACAGTGTTGTAAATGGCTGTATATACACTGCTGTAAATAACTTTATTCACGGTTTTAGAAATGGCTACATCTAGAATGTTGGAAATGGCTACTTTTACAATGTTGAAAATTGCTACATCTACAATATTGGAAATGGCTACATCTACAATGTTTAAATGGCTACATCTACAATGCTAAAAATGGCTACATCTACAATGCTGGAAGTGGGTACATGACAATACTGGTACTGGCTTCATAAACAATGCTGCAAATGGCTAGATTTACAATGTTGGAAATGGTTACATCTACAATGTTTGAAGTGGCTACATTTACAATGTTGGAAATGGCTACATCTACAATGCTTGAAATGGCTACAATTACAATGTTGGAAATGGCTACATCAACAACATTGAAAATGACTACATCTACAATGTTGGAAATGGCTATATCTACATTCCCAGAAACGGCTACATCTACAATTCTAGAAATGGCTACATTTAGAAAGACAAAAATAGCTAAGTCGACAATGTTGCAAATGGCTACATCAAAATTATAATTATTACGGTACAAATGAATGAGTGACATTCAACTCCACCAGGACAACATAACGAGCGATAAATACCTGATGGCACAAAGTGCCCTATTCGGATGACAATCCCCTGGATACAAATCCGAGAAACCCTGTCAACCGTTAGGTTATATTAGGGTCCCCCTCTACAGTCGGGGTGGGGTTTTAAAATAACGAATAATTGCGTCCCATGTTGGGGCGGTGTCGATTGACAACAGTACAAGTGATGTTTCCATACAACTATAGGACATCATCATCATGTAGCAGGTCCTTCGCAGACCGTCGCTCTCATCACTAACAGCCTAAAAGAAGTTCTACCTCCTCATGTACTTTCATACTCAAGGAGTCACTTATATCCTTGTGCCCATCTACGTGTCAGTAGGCCCCTGCCCCTCCTTCCTAGTACCATGCCTTCTGCTATAATTTTATTCAATCCGTCGTAGCGCTTGATATGACCAACATATTTCAGCTTCCGAGACACGATGCTGTTTTTTTTAGACAATCTTCCTTGATGTTCAGATCTTTCAAGACGTCAGTATTTCTCCTCTTCTTTGTCCAAGATATTCTGAGAATCTTTCTATAGCATTTCAGCTCAAAAGCCTCTATTCTCTTTCTTAAGGACTGAGTATAGGTACTAGGCTACACTAAATAACTGTAGAGCGTTAATTATTAAATATATTCTAATAATTATTATTACCTGCATGCAGTGAAGTTGTCACGCAACTTGATAATTTCAGGCTAACACATTTAAAGAAACTCTACGAGCATCTATTCTCATGGAAAAAAAAACACACACTTGTATCACGCAACACCTCTGTTAACTTCACAGTAAGCACTTATGTTAAGTGTCGGTTTAAGTTACCATAACTGTATCGTTACTAGAACAGTCGTAACAAACTAAACAGGGACACGGTTACTGTCCCTAATGACTTGGGGAAATCACTGGGAAATTGCTAGTTGGGACCAAACAAGAAACTGTCGCTGATCTGTCGATGACAACTAAACCTGGCAAAGAAGCCTGTTGTCAAACAAGGATGTTTACCTAGGTCACTTTTGCTTGCCTGTCGGTGGAGTTTGAGTGTCCCAACTTGTGTGGCTGGAGGCTCAGTTGCGGATCGCACGGTTTGTTTCAGCTCTTTGCGATATCTCAACAGCTAACACAACGGGAGCATGCAACTGAGGTTTGAAACAAAAATGTGGATTTTTTTTTAAATAGCTGGGGGTGGGGAGGGGAAAGGGAAAAGGTGGGGGGAGGGTAGCGGCGAGGGTCTACGGAGCGTAGTGGTTACCCTTTGTGCCTGTCACTCTAAAGGTTGTTATATTTTTTTTTTCTTCGTTTCTTTGAATCAGAAGGCCGTTTTTTTTAGAGATCACGTGGGGTAGTCGCTGAAGTTCTTGGGTTTGTACTCTTGTGTCTTTATGCGGGTTTCCGAGACCCACTTTTGGAGCAGGTGGAGGGGGGAGGAGGGCACTGTTCCCTGACAAACTTAAAAAATGAAATGCTTCTGCCTGAGAGAGATATATTCGTAGGGTATAAATCCTTTTGCGAAAGTCGATCATGTCACCTTTAAACACCATTTAAGCTCTTGGAGCTGCACGCTAGTCAGCTGGCCTAAGAAAAAAGTGGGTCAACTTTGGTATAGAGCCAGGCTTTTTTTCATAAATGTTTCCAGGTGACCCCAACCTAAAATGGGTACTGGGCAGGGCTGCAAATGGGATTTTTTTTTGAAAAACCCAGCTTCGCTAAACAAAAACCCAAGCAAGACATAGACAATGAACAAACAAATAAAAAAACCCAGATTGTTAAAATGTACAAAATTTATAGTTACGAAACGAAAAACTTACCACTTTTATATCAGGATATATTTTAAAAAAACCCAGATTTCACTGATTCCTCTAAGAAAAACCCAGATCTAGGGAAAAAAACCCAGCATTGGCAGCCCTGGTACTGGGTACTAGGAATAACGGCGGACGGCATAAGAGCTGTCTGTAAAGTACTACCTACACGGCACGATGATGGTGATAAAAATGACGCTGTGTGGCGTAAGTCACGATGCTCTTCCACAGCATCTAGTATCTTCTTTCACCCAAGCAATCAAAAAGCAACGCATACATGGAAGACAAGGGAGGAGAGGTAAAATGGCAGGCTGCAAATCTAGGCTCTTGTTTCAGACACACACGTCTCCCTGTGTGCTTCAGTTCTGAGAAAGGTGAAGACGATTATGCTTCGAGCAAAGTGGGAAAAGCTTCATTAGAAAGATCACGGGTAGTGAGCATAATTTGAATTTCTCTCCAGGCTATGCTGGCGTAGTGGGCAATGAACAGGCACACAGGTTGGCTGGATCTACACCACTGGGTGGTGAATTGATGCATGACAATGCAGGTAAGATCAAGGCCCTTTGGGAACAAGTAACGAAGTCAGAAGAGAAAGAAGATTATTTATGGCCTTGAGAAAATGATGCACCTGGGTGTAACCTGAGGGTTTGGCCGGCTCACTGAACTCAGAGGAAAGGCAAGACGGATACACAACCTGGCTACGACTGGTACCATGAGTATTGGAACTCTGGCTGCTGAGGATGAGGACGGATCAAGCATGGGAATGCCCGAGTGCTGTGATGTAAATTCTTGACTCAACTCAGCTCTACTGAACATCAGCTGTGCACACATTTCGTAATTGTAACTGAATCGCAAAGTATACCGAGAAAGGTGAAGATAGAAATGTTCCGTGCAGAGTGTCAAGCATAGCTTCAAAGGTCTCGGGTAGTTAGCGACATTTAGATATTATTTATAGGTCATGCCGGTGTGTTGGGAAACGAGCAGTCGGAAAGACTGACTGGTTCTGCAACACTTGGTGGTGAATTGATGTATGACAAGCTAGATTTTGCGAGGACCCTTTGGGAGCGAGTGAACAGTGCGGAGGCATACTAGTTCATTACAGTCTGGGTAGGATGGCGCTGCGAGGAGTTAACCAGGGAAAGTGGCCGACGCTCAACACTTAGGGGAAGGGCGGGACGCATATACAGACAGCTACAGGTGCCAACGGAATTATAACTCTTCGCTGCTGCTGAAGATGAGGACGGAGTGCCTATGTGAGTGTCCTGAGCGCTGTGATGTCGATTCCTAATTCAACATTGAACAAAATCCCTAACTTAAATTTGTTGTTCCCATGTGCCTCGTCATCATCTTTATGCACATTCTTCTTCTTCTTGGTTCCCGTCTTCTTCTTTGCCTTCTCTGTTTCTGTCTTCTTCATCCTCATTCTTGAATCGTCTTTTTCTTTTCCTTCTTGATACTTCCTATTTCTTCTCTTATTATACTCTTCCTAACTAATAGGGGGTTGCGTGGTCTCGAGGCATGGTGTCCGCCTCGAGTGATGAAGGTTCCTAGTTAATCCCAGGTATTTTTTTTAACTTAGACTTCTAGGGACTTGAACGTCTAGTAACTCACTCTGGTCTCTGGGTAGTGAGATCGGACGCCCGTGTACATTGTTGCGCACGTAAAAAAAAATCTTGGCAGTTGGAAATCGAAAAGAGTAGTCTAAGGGCAAAAATTTGGAGTTAAAAATCTACCCAAAGTATTTCAGGATCCTCGCCGATGCTACAGAGCCTGTGCACTGTGCTGTGATTCTTAGGACTCAGACTTGAGTTAGAAGAAGAACGGAGCACTTGTAGGTCAATACCCGTGTGCCATGATCCGTTGTTCAAACGTCAAACCTTTCTACTCATATGCCTCATTATTATTAGGTTTGGTTTAAAAATACATAATTACAAAAATAATAACCTCCTCATGTAAGTTCTAGGTTTCCATTGTCGAGAAAACTTTAACAGAGCAACTGTCCATCTCTAACAAGCATGTCGTAAAATTGGACTAATTAGGGGTGTTTCCTTCGAAGTGAAAATGTATCTTCCTGAAAGGAAAGAAATCAAAATTCCGCATTTAGAAAAGCGAGATCTGTAAAACGGTTGTGCATGGACAACTTAAGACGTGGACCAAGTCCAGAAGGGGACGAACAACTGGAATTTGCCGAAGGAGTTTACAGCCGACGAAAGCTAAAAAAAAAAAGCTACAACAAGCAAAGCACAGACAAAATTCCATCGGTGAGTTAGGATCTGCCTATCCAAACACGCAAAGACTACTGTCGGCAGAATGCACGGAGGAAACCATATTTGGATCAACGGGAAAGACGGCGACACTAGCAAAGCGCTGTGGAGCTCATAGACCATGGCGTGGTACGTAGAACGCCCTGGTCATCCACTACACCTAGACATATCTTCAGTCGTCCTGACTCTGTCTTGCCACTGGACCCAGATATGACTTAGGCGAGAGAGTGAGGTCGACGACACTACGCAACTCTTCCTCACTTTAACTCAAGTCACCGCGCAAGTCACTCTTTGATCGCCTCATCAGTCATCTTCGTACTCATACTTGATGAAAAAGAGTGGTCATCATCATCTTGATGGACAACACACACACACACACAAAGACAAAATTAAACAATTAAGTTTATTTTGTAAAACCGAGTCTCGCCCCGGCACGTTTGCATACTGATCATTAGTATTTGTTTGCTGTGTAGTAAATGAACCTTGTTATCCCTTTGTGGGATGCAATTTTTCGTTATTTGGAGCCCTACTCTGTCTCTTTCCAGGGGCCGCAATATAAACCTGACATAAATGTGGTCTAACGGCTAAACGCGGTTTCTGAGACCTTTCCATGGGTGATCCTCATCCACATGGTGGCACTTTGTGTCGGGTGTTTATCACTTGTGTGATGTCCTGGTAGGGTAAAAGAAGATAGTTAGATTGTTTGCTGTGTAGTAAAAACTTACGTCGTCCCCCTGTAGGAAACATTTTATCGTTTTTTTTTAACCTCCACCCAATATAGCCTGAAGGCTCAACGCCCTTTCTGGGACCTCTCCACGGGTGATTATCGTCCGCATTGTGGCACGCTCAACGCCCTTTCTGGGACCTCTCCACGGGTGATTATCGTCCGCATTGTAGCACGCTCAGCGCCCTTTCTGGGACCTCTCCACGGGTGATTATCGTCCGCATTGTGGCACGCTCAACGCCCTTTCTCGGACCTCTCCACGGGTGATTATCGTCCGCACTGTAGCACGCTCAGCGCCCTTTCTGGGACCTCTCCACGGGTGATTATCGTCCGCATTGTAGCACGCTCAGCGCCCTTTCTGGGACCTCTCCACGGGTGATTATCGTCCGCATTGTAGCACGCTCAGCGCCCTTTCTGGGACCTCTCCACAGGTGATTATCGTCCGCATTGTGGCACGCTCAGCGCCCTTTCTGGGACCTCTCCACGGGTGATTATCGTCCGCATTGTGGCACGCTCAACGCCCTTTCTGGGACCTCTCCACGGGTGATTATCGTCCGCATTGTGGCACGCTCAGCGCCCCTTCTGGGACCTCTCCACGGGTGATTATCGTCCGCATTGTGGCACGCTCAGCGCCCTTTCTGGGACCTCTCCACGGGTGATTATCGTCCGCATTGTAGCACGCTCAACGCCCTTTCTGGGACCTCTCCACGGGTGATTATCGTCCGCATTGTAGCACGCTCAACGCCCTTTCTGGGACCTCTCCACGGGTGATTATCGTCCGCATTGTGGCACGTTGTATCACCGGGTGTTTATGATCTCTGTGATGTCCTGGTGGGGTAAAACTTACTTACTTACTTTGCTGTGCACACTTACAGTAAAGAAGAATGTATGTTTTAAATGTTCCCCACACAATCAGACCTGTCGCAGCCTGGGGACCTAGGTTCATTAAGGCCACTCCCCACCCTACACAGTTGATAATGGGTGGGTGGGGGGTGGGGGGGGGGGGGTCCTCCATCTAGTTTGAAAGTAGGCTCAGCAACCCCCACCCCCGCCCCCTCCCATTCTCAAAATGAATATATTTTCTTACAAAATTTTCATTTAGGCTAATCATATTATTGAAAATATATTATTGTACTGAATTATTAATAATACTATTATTAATTTTTACTTTTACTATTATTGTTATCATCATTATCAAGGTTTTTTTTCTCCTGAAGAATACGATGCCAGTACTTTTACTCCTCAAAGTGTCTTTAGAAAAGGCTGAGGAAAGAACGGTTTCATAATGCCTAATACAGTGGGGTTGCTGAGTGCCTTTGCAGTACTCTGTGTGTGTGTGTTTGTGTTTGTGTGTGTGAGTGTGTGTCTGTGTGTGTGTGTTTGTGTGTGTGAGTGTGTGTCTGTGTGTGTGTGTTTGTGTTTGTGTGTGTGAGTGTGTGTC
>CAJHNH020003682.1:17500-48024 GCA_905116865.2 Candidula unifasciata
ATCATCATCATCATCATTATTATTAAATAAGGCCTATGCTCTTTCAGCCCATCATCATCATCATTATTATTAAATAAGGCCTATGCTCTTTCAGCCCATCATCATCATTATTATTAAATAAGGCCTATGCTCTTTCAGCCCATCATCATCATTATTATTAAATAAGGCCTATGCTCTTTCAGCCCATCATCATCATCATTAATATTAAATAAGGCCTATTCTCTTTCAGCCCATCATCATCATCATTATTATTAAATAAGGCCTATGCTCTTTCAGCCCATCATCATCATTATTTTTAAATAAGGCCTATGCTCTTTCAGCCCATCATCATCATCATGTTTATTAAATAAGGCCTATGCTCTTTCAGCCCATCATCATCATTATTATTAAAAAAGGCCTATGCTCTTTCAGCCCATCATCATCATTATTATTAAATAAGGCCTATTCTCTTTCAGCCCATCATCATCATTATTATTATTAAATAAGGCCTATGCTCTTTCAGCCCATCATCATCATCATTATTATTAAATAAGGCCTATGTTCTTTCAGCCCATCATCATCATTATTATTATTAAATAAGGCCTATTCTCTTTCAGCCCATCATCATCATTATTATTATTAAATAAGGCCTATGCTCTTTCAGCCCATCATCATCATCATTATTATTAAATAAGGCCTATGCTCTTTCAGCCCATCATCATCATCATTATTATTAAATAAGGCCTATGCTCTTTCAGCCCATCATCATCATTATTATTAAATAAGGCCTATTCTCTTTCAGCCCATCATCATCATTATTATTAAATAAGGCCTATGCTCTTTCAGCCCATCATCATCATCATTATTATTATTAAATAAGGCCTATGCTCTTTCAGCCCATCATCATCATCATTATTATTAAATAAGGCCTATGCTCTTTCAGCCCATCATCATCATTATTATTAAATAAGGCCTATGCTCTTTCAGCCCATCATCATCATCATTATTATTAAATAAGGCCTATGCTCTTTCAGCCCATCATCATCATTATTATTAAATAAGGCCTATGCTCTTTCAGCCCATCATCATCATCATCATTATTATTAAATAAGGCCTATTCTCTTTCAGCCCATCATCATCATCATTATTATTAAATAAGGCCTATTCTCTTTCAGCCCATCATCATCATTATTATTAAATAAGGCCTATGCTCTTTCAGCCCATCATCATCATCATTATTATTAAATAAGGCCTATGCTCTTTCAGCCCATCATCATCATCATCATTAATATTAAATAAGGCCTATGCTCTTTCAGCCCATCATCATCATTATTATTAAATAAGGCCTATGCTCTTTCAGCCCATCATCATCATCATTATTATTAAATAAGGCCTATGCTCTTTCAGCCCATCATCATCATTATTATTAAATAAGGCCTATGCTCTTTCAGCCCATCATCATCATTATTATTAAATAAGGCCTATGCTCTTTCAGCCCATCATCATCATCATTATTATTAAATAAGGCCTATTCTCTTTCAGCCCATCATCATCATCATTATTATTAAATAAGGCCTATGCTCTTTCAGCCCATCATCATCATTATTTTTAAATAAGGCCTATGCTCTTTCAGCCCATCATCATCATCATGTTTATCAAATAAGGCCTATGCTCTTTCAGCCCATCATCATCATTATTATTAAATAAGGCCTATGCTCTTTCAGCCCATCATCATCATTATTATTAAAAAAGGCCTATTCTCTTTCAGCCCATCATCATCATTATTATTTTTAAATAAGTCCTATGCTCTTTCAGCCCATCATCATCATCATTATTATTAAATAAGGCCTATGCTCTTTCAGCCCATCATCATCATCATTATTATTAAATAAGGCCTATGCTCTTTCAGCCCATCATCATCATCATTATTATTAAATAAGGCCTATGCTCTTTCAGCCAGCCCATCATCATCATCATCATTATTATTAAATAAGGCCTATGCTCTTTCAGCCCATCATCATCATCATTATTATTAAATAAGGCCTATGCTCTTTCAGCCCATCATCATCATTATTATTAAATAAGGCCTATGCTCTTTCAGCCCATCATCATCATTATTATTAAATAAGGCCTATGCTCTTTCAGCCCATCATCATCATCATTAATATTAAATAAGGCCTATTCTCTTTCAGCCCATCATCATCATCATTATTATTAAATAAGGCCTATGCTCTTTCAGCCCATCATCATCATTATTTTTAAATAAGGCCTATGCTCTTTCAGCCCATCATCATCATCATGTTGTTTATTAAATAAGGCCTATGCTCTTTCAGCCCATCATCATCATTATTATTAAAAAAAGGCCTATGCTCTTTCAGCCCATCATCATCATTATTATTAAATAAGGCCTATTCTCTTTCAGCCCATCATCATCATTATTATTATTAAATAAGTCCTATGCTCTTTCAGCCCATCATCATCATCATTATTATTAAATAAGGCCTATGCTCTTTCAGCCCATCATCATCATCATTATTATTAAATAAGGCCTATGCTCTTTCAGCCCATCATCATCATCATTATTATTAAATAAGGCCTATGCTCTTTCAGCCCATCATCATCATCATCATTATTATTAAATAAGGCCTATGCTCTTTCAGCCCATCATCATCATCATTATTATTAAATAAGGCCTATGCTCTTTCAGCCCATCATCATCATTATTATTAAATAAGGCCTATGCTCTTTCAGCCCATCATCATCATTAATATTAAATAAGGCCTATGCTCTTTCAGCCCATCATCATCATCATCATCATTAATATTAAATAAGGCCTATGCTCTTTCAGCCCATCATCATCATTAATATTAAATAAGGCCTATGCTCTTTCAGCCCATCATCATCATCATTATTATTAAATAAGGCCTATGCTCTTTCAGCCCATCATCATCATTATTATTAAATAAGGCCTATGCCCTTTCAGCCCATCATCATCATTATTATTAAATAAGGCCTATGCTCTTTCAGCCTATCATCATCATCATCATTATTATTAAATAAGTCCTATGCTCTTTCAGCCCATCATCATCATCATGTTTATTAAATAAGGCCTATGCTCTTTCAGCCCATCATCATCATTAATATTAAATAAGGCCTATGCTCTTTCAGCCCATCATCATCATCATTATTTTTGAATAAGGCCTATGCTCTTTCAGCCTATCATCATCATCATCATTATTATTAAATAAGGCCTATGCTCTTTCAGCCTATCATCATCATTATTATTATTAAATAAGGCCTATGCTCTTTCAGCCCATCATCATCATCATTATTATTAAATAAGGCCTATGCTCTTTCAGCCCATCATCATCATCATTATTATTAAATAAGGCCTATGCTCTTTCAGCCCATCATCATCATCATCATTATTATTAAATAAGGCCTATGCTCTTTCAGCCCATCATCATCATTATTATTAAATAAGGCCTATGCTCTTTTAGCCCATCATCATCATTATTATTAAATAAGGCCTATGCTCTTTCAGGCCCAACCCTGTTGGGAAACATGCCAAGAGGCTGATTCCTCCTTCCCCTAGCCCCTACCCCCAAGTTTTCTTTGTTTCAGCGCTCCTGCACACAATTGCTACCTTTCTGCAGACAACCGATTCTTTCTTCAAAGACATTCTATAATGTTGGCAAGAATCTGCCGAGACGATGTTTCTCAGAGTCAAAACAAACGACAAGTACAAGACTCTAGGACACTCAGTGTGAGGGCCAACATACTACAGGACGAGCAAACACACAGCCTTGACCAGTGGGAGCTGCCAGTTTTTCATCAGCTTCATGGAAACAAATCTGTGGACATTGTTTTAAACGAGCTACATCTCTGTATTCTCCTAAATAATCTTAGGGGGAACCCTTGAGGCGAAATATTGAATTTTTTTTATTTAGTGTCCAGAAGCCATGAGTTGTTAACCCTTAGGCTCGGTATTATTGATATCGCAACCTTTCGGCTTTGATTCCATGATAAATATCGTAAATCAGGGAGAAATGTGGCTTTTCTGCCTACTCCCGGGAGTGAACCCGGACCACAAGGAGTTCGTCACCTGGTCACGGCGCAATCCGGTTTAGCAAACTACGCTAGAGAGCCGGGAAAATATTTAATAAACAGGGAGTCTGCGTGGTCTTAAGCATGGTGTCCGCCTCGAGTGCTAGAGGTTCCGGATTTAATCCCCGATACGGGCTAGTATCTTTTTTTTTTGTGGACTTGGATTTCAGGTAATTAACCCTGGTCTCTGGGTAGTGAGATCGTACGCCCGTGTGTATTTTTGCACAGGTAAAAAATCCCTTGGCAGTTGAAAATCGAAAAAAGTTACCTAACGACGCTGCTCGGGCAAAATTTGGAGTTAAAAATCTCCACAAAGTATTTCAGAATCCTCGCCGGTGCTACAGAGCTTGTGCACTGTGCCAAGCTTCTTCGGACTCAGGCTTGAATAGCTTCGTATCCTTTACAGGTGGTTGCAGAAACAACCCCAGCACCTTTTGGCTTTTGTGAATTTTCTAGGCAAATTTACATGCAGTAATTTGCCATTGCTTACTCCTGTCGAAACCTACGCAAGGCGCAATGCCCGCAGCTGGGAAACCCGGCATTACGAAGCGCGTTCGCAACGCCTAAGCCACAGACTATAAACTACAAGGTCACTTTAACACGTGTAATTTTATAGGTCATTGGGAATGAATTTGTTTGTACAGAAGCTATTTAAAATTAGATAGTTATTTGCGTATCCTTTACAGGACGTTGCAAAACCAACCCCAGCATTTGTTCGCTATTGTGGTGTTTTGTAAGCACATTTTACGTTCAGTAGTTTGCCACTGCCTTCTGAGGGGTAAGCTCTCGGTGCCTCTGTCGAAACCAACGCAAGACAAACCGTCCGCAGCTGGGATCGAACCCGGTACCGGTATTACGAACCGCATTCGCAAAGCCTAGGCCAAATATGTCGACTAAAATAAGATAGATATGTATAATAAACGAAGTGGGGGGAAAAAAAGGGGAAGAGGGGGGGGGGGGGGGGGGAGATTCCACCCCCCTTAAAAAATCTTTTAGTGTCAGAAGGGCCTTAAGGGGCTAAATCTTGTTTAATTAGGAATACTGTTTTAGTCACTCGATAAATATGCTAAAACAAAATTCAAGCTGAATTTATCAGGCCAGAATGAATTACAACACAAAGCACTTCACGAATAGCTGCTCTAACCTTCATCTTTGTGCCAGGTAATGCGGGAGTTCAAGGAAACGAGCGTGCAGACTATCTTGCTGACAATGCGACTGCTATGGCTGGTCCAGTCCTGGACAGAAGCGATGTTGTCAATGCCATGCGCTGCACTTACCGTACTGAGGATGACGCTAAAGGACATTCCGTATCCCTGTCTAGACTGATGGACATGGGGGTGCAGCCTGGAGCTGCAAGAAATGAACATTACGGGGACAAAACGTTTCATTAACCAACACAGAACATTCGTCATCAGTCGTTTTACACTTGTTGAGCTTTTGATTTGGAAATCGGAGCACCTATGGATCTGCCCGGAGTGCTGTGATGATAATCCTTACTAACTACTAATCACTAATTGTTTTAGTCGCTGTGGTATAGCGGCTAGACGCTCGCCTGCGAATTGGAAGGTCGTTAGTTCAGGTCCTGACGAAACAAAACTTTTTATTTTTTCAAAAACGATCTTGGTTCCCAGGTCGACCCAGCCTTGAATGTTAAGGTCTCTGGCGTGATGTTCACCACATCAGCCACCAAGTGCCGTGTGGTCTATAAAATAAAAGTCTAGCCCTATATGCCCATTAAGAATGAAGACCTGGAAAAGGGTCCTTTACTTTTATTTTTGTACTAACTGTTTTAGTCGTGACAAGTTTCTACTTCTGACTTTAGTTGGCCGTTGCATTTTTCTCCATATTTAGACTTAAAGGATATAGACCTGTCGCCCTGCTACTGATTGAAGCGCGAAATACGACAATGCGAGCTGGGGATGTCATTTGGAATAATTTTCAACTGTGCCGGACGTGGACAGTATTCTGAAATAGAGATTCATAAAATTACGAGTAGCCTGTCACCAGATAACTGGTGGTACCTGATGCAATTAATCGAGTGTGCAACAACTGATCTGTTTGTAGCTCTGCTTCCATTGACGATAAATTGCTTTCATACTGACAAAGTGTAAATGTTGCTATTTCTAATGACCCTATGCATTAAATGCGTGTGTATAATATTGGCTTTGCTGCAGTCTGTGCCACCCTCCAGCCCCCCCCCCCCCCATCCCCCACCCCTCCCGTCTCCTTTCCCCACCTTCACAAAGTTCCGTAATGGACATTCTGTTTGATTTTCGTTTGCACATAACTGCGCAGCTATGGGATGACCCGTTTTCTATGGAGTTGGAACCGCTATTACTTTAATATAATGAGAACAAAACATAGGTGGGGGCAGCATAACCTTACAAACTGAGCGGGAGGGGGGATGGGGGGGGGGGGGGATTGAGCTTCCTAAAATCATGTTTCCGAGTAAGACTCAGGTCTTCTTCTTCTTCTTCTACGTCTTCGTTTTCGTCTGCATCTGCTTCTGTTTCTGTTTTTGCTTCCGCTTCAGCTTCCACTTCTGTTGCTGCTGCTTTTGCTGCTTCTTGTTCTTGTTCTTGTTCTTGTTCTTCTTCTTCTATTTATTCTTCTTCTTCCTGTCTAGCCCCTGTTGGAGCATAGGCCATCAACCAACTCACGCCAAGTCTTTCTATCCTTCGCTACTGCATCTAGCTGTCCCCATGTCTACCCCATCTTTGTGTCCCTACCCAACACTAGCATCTCTTCTGTGAGTTGGTTACGACAGTGCCCTCAGAAACTGTAGCTCCTGTTAGAAAGACACAGAAGGCTAAGAGAGATACCAACATATAATATAACCTGGCAGTTGAGGGTTAAAAGCTTAAGCTCCACTGGGGGAATCAACGAAAGAAGAAGAACCTGTTTTCTGGTAACCGTAGTGCCTGGGATATCAACGGCGCAATAAACCAGACATAAACGAAGATAAAAAGCAGTAATAGACTCCTCCTATCTGGAGATGAACGACGACATTAGGTTCCCCACCCACTCAACAGTGATAAAACGCTTCTCGGCTCTTCTAAGATTCCAAGTCGTTTTTAGGTTTTTGTTGTGGCTGAGCAAGGCATTGCAATGTTTCTGTTTTGTATCTGCAGTCATCCTCCCACTGTGTGCGTAAATGTGAGTGTAAAAGGCGATACACACACACACACAGAGAGAGAGAGAGAGAGAGAGAGAGAGAGAGAGAGAGAGAGAGAGAGAGAGAGAGAGAGAGAGAGAGAGAGAGAGAGGCACATATGGTTAATATAGAGAGAATAGATATAATGATAGTCGATAGGCAGAGAAAATAGACTAGAGAAGGAAGAAATGGCAAAAAAGAGAGAAAATCAGAGGAAAGGAAAACACACACACACACACACACACACACTCACACACACACACACACACACACACATATATATATATATATATATATATATATATATATATATATATATATATATATATATATATATATATATATGCAAGTAATAAAGCGAGAGAGCAAGATAATTTTACAGAGAGAAATGAGATACAAGAAAGAGATTAGAAAAAAAGGATAGAAGAAAAGATAAAGATTTGCGAGTTTTAGAGAGGGGCTAGAGGCTAAGGAAACAGAAATGAGGGGTCAGTAAAATATATATAGACAAAGAAGAGGGCGCTATTTTGAACACATCCTGAGAAGAAACGAGCAGAGAATCAATAAACAGGCATTGCAATGGAGAGAAAAGACCCAGGAAGCGAAGACCTCCAAAAGAAATCCTAAAATGAACGTCGATAAGAGAGGCCAAAGGTGGCGGACTGAATTTCATCCATGATACCAAAAAGATCGTGCAGGACAGAACGGAATGACGGAATAAAATCCCGAGCCCTATGTCTCTTAAATGGAGAGACAACTTGAAAACAGAGTGGCAGAATGTGGAGACCCTGCATAAAGATCAGCCAAGAAGAGAGAAGCTAATTCTTCGATAGGACGTCATTTGCTTAACTCTGGACACGTAATGATGAAGATCGTGCTTTCAGGATTATTTACCACACATTGAATAGACGTTTGCTAAAAGTGATCAAAGCTGTATCAGTAACACTCTACTATGCTATGTAAATAAAAAGATCGCGTGATCTATTTAAAGTTACAATGGTAATCAGGCGCTTACCTTTTTATACTGAGGGAGAGAAGATGTGAAACACATGGAAGGAGTAGGCATTACAATGACACACAGAGCTGCAAAGTGTCTGCGTGAATGCCATCCTACAATATAGGAAAACCTACAGCTTAAATAAACAGCAGCTGGGGGAAAAAAGAATGGATAATCAAAGATTTGGTAATGAAAAACTGTAAAATTATGAGAAGAATTCCAGTTTAAGAAAAAAAACAGATTTTAACCGCTCTAAGTAGTGAGAGAGAGAGCGAGAGAGAGAGAGAGAGAGAGAGAGAGAGAGAGAGAGAGAGAGAGAGAGAGAGAGAGAGAGAGAAGAGAACTGAAGACAAGTGGAACTAGGTAAAGACCACCGTTTTATAATCAGCAATGAATAGTGCAGGACTAAAAAAATGTGATAGAAAAGCTTGGACATGTGATGACAAATGACAGTATATTCAAGACTCATGATAGTATATTCAGGACACATGACAGTATATTCAGGACACATGACAGTATATTCAGGACACATGACAGTACATTCAAGACACATGACAGTATATTCAGGACACATGACAGTATATTCAGGACACATCACAGTATACTCAGGACACATGACAGTATATCCAGGACACATGACAGTATATTCAGGACACATCACAGTATATTCAGGACACATGACAGTACATTCAAGACACATCACAGTATATTCAGGACACATGACAGTACATTCAAGACACATGACAGTATATTCAGGACACATGACAGTACATTCAAGACACATGACAGTATATTCAGGACAAATGGTAGTATATTCAGGACACATGACAGTATACTCAGGACACATGACAGTATATCCAGGACACATGACAGTATATTCAGGACACATCACAGTATATTCAGGACACATGACAGTACATTCAAGACACATCACAGTATATTCGGGACACATGACAGTACATTCAAGACACATGACAGTATATTCAGGACAAATGGTAGTATATTCAGGACACATGACAGTATATTCAGGACACATGACAGTATATTCAGGACACATGACAGTATATTCAGGACACATGACAGTACATTCAAGACACATGACAGTATATTCAGGACACAAGACAGTACATTCAAGACACATGACAGTATATTCAGGACAAATGGTAGTATATCCAGGACACATGACAGTATATTCAGGACACATGACAGTATATTCAGGATGAAAAGCATTGAAACTCGTTATATTCAAAGCTAAAATAACAGATCACAAAACAAAACACCCCTCACTCCCCCCCCCCCCCCACCCTTCCACAAAAAAAGGGTTAAACAAGAAAATGTAAATCAAAAGTTCAGCCAGTCTAGATAGGAAAATAAGATTATTTAAAAGAGGCATGGTACCAGGAAGGAGGGACAGGGGCTGGCCGACACGAAAATGGGCACAAGATATAAGTGAGTTCTTGAGTAGGAAAGTACATAAGGTGGGAGAGCTGGCGAGAGACCGAGTTTCTTTCAGACAGACCGTGACGAGAGCGACGTTCTGCAAAGAACATGCTACATGATGATGGTGAAAGGAGGCAAAGAGGCCGATAAGAGAGGAAATAGTAAAATAAAACATAATACGCTTCTAACACTAGCAGCATGACAATGGAGGTCCTGGCTGGGACAAAGGCCTTAACATGGCTGACAACTCGAGACTTCACCAACGCATGTTTGCTCAGTGATTCAATGAGCATGCTACAGAAGATAAAGGCGGGGTACATACGGAAACAAAGGCTTCAACTGAAACAGCACGCAGCTTCGCAAAATCACCTTCATTCAAGTCCCAGGTCATGCTGGTGTGAAAGGCAACGAAAGAGCAGACGCTCTGGCTGGCAGTGTGACTTTCAGGAAAAGGCCCTGTATGGGCTGGAGAAACATCATCAATGCCATACCAGAGACTCAACGCTGTGAGGCTTTCAATTTCGTGGAAAATGATTTTTTCACTGAATAGACGGCTTGTCCTGGGTGTACCAATTGGAGCGGCGAGACACCCTGGCTACACCCAGGTGCCTCATTCTCTCCAGGCCATAATAATCTTGTTTATCTACTGATTCCGTTGCTTGTTCCCAAAGGGCCTTGACCACATCTGCGTTGTCATGTATCAGTTCACCACCCAGTGGTGCAGATCAAGCCAATCTGTCTGCCTGTTTGTTACCCACTACGCCGGCATAGCCTGGAGAAAAGATCCAAAGTATGCTCACTACCCATGACCGTGTCAGTGAAGCTTGCCACTCTGCTCCAAGCATCCCTGTCTTCACATTTCGCAGCACGCTTTCAGAGTCTGTTACAATTACGAAATGTGTACTCATCTTGTTCTCTGGCCACCGGAGAGCTCCGTTCTCATGCTAGATGTGGTGTCATTTAATAGGCTGTCTCGAGATAAAGATTTTCCATTGCCTTTCGCTTGGAACCCCCAGGCATTTCTCTTGCCTCTCTACACCGAACCATCTGTATAGATAATCAGATCAACTGGGCGTGAATTGTCGTGAATGAACTGTTGGACTTCAACCTCCATAGCACCCGCTGGCCACTCTCTGCACTGCCTGCCCAATGTTATCATAACCCTACACAGGTCAGACTTTTTCCAGGGTACTCTGACCCACTCCTCTCCTCGCCCAATGTTCTCCAGCATTCATATTTGTCTTATTGTCTTCTGCTTGAGCTATTTACGATTTTCCTATTTCAGCCTCTGTCCCTTCCCTGAAGCTAAAGCTTCACACAGATGGTGTTCTTTGTCTGCAGCTATTATGAGAAATGACTTAACCCTTCAGCACCTTTAGCCTATATGCAGTAGTCGGCAATGCAAGGATGTATCGCATGCACACAATCGGGGTGTCTTTTATACATCCCAGGATAACCTGTATAGCTTCATTCTGTATGTGCTCCAGTTTCTCTAGCTGTCTCTTTGAGACAGTGAGTAACCCTGACCCATAGTCAATCACTGAGATGATTAAGCGATGGTAATGTGTGAGCAGTATTCTCTGCTCCATGTCCATTGCTAACATAATCATTAGTGCATTAAGACCTTTTTGAACCTTTGCACAAGCCTATCTATGTGATCCTTGAAAGACAAACTTCTGTCAAGTGTGATTCCCATGCACCGCAGTCTGCTGTCTCTTTTGATGTCCTGCAATTTATTTTGAGTCTTGGAACATCAGCTCTAACAATCCTGTTATCCAAAGAACACCACAGGATGGTTGCCTTTTCTGGGTTGATTACATCACTCATCTCTGTACACCAGTCAGTCGCCTTATCTACTGTTGCCTGTAACTCTTCAGCAATTTGATTCCGGCCTCACCCCTTTCTATTTACGATAAAATCGTCTGCAAATCTCAATATTCTGCCAACTCCAGGTGTTTTCAGGTCCGCAATTTTGCTCGTAAAAACATTGAACAGTACAGATGAACTTGCAGATCCCTGTGGTAGTCCTGGAGCTATAATCCATTGTTCAGAGTTCCATGACCCCAGGTGGTGAGCTACCCGGCGAGTATACAAAACGGCTGCTATTCAGTTCACCACCCAAGGACAGACTCCCCTTCTCCATAGCGCTTTCTTCAAGATTCTGGATCTGACTGTTGTAAGCATCTTCTAAATCGAGTGCTGCTGCCATCGTTTCCTGTCTGTTCTGAAAACCTTCCAAGGTGTCAAAGTTAAAAAAACAAAAAATCATTTAAAAGAAAAAAAGCATTGATATATGAAAAACTATTTAGAGATAGGCGGCAAGTGGTAAAAAATTATTTTAAGTGGGAGGGGAAAAAAACCACACCACGAAATCGACAGATAGGAGTCATTCGCACCATTAAGCACCGAGCGTGTTCGATGGTCACTTGCCGGCGGACCCAAGGGAAGACTTAGAGACGGACGACAATTCTGCGATGGACTGTAAGCCTCAGATGTTATGTCTGGAAAAATTCGTTCCTGTGACCGATCGCAGAGATTTAATGCGTCTGTCATACAGTGACATCCGCAGGTAAGAGTTGAAACAATGCTTTTAAAGTTGTTGTTGTTGTAATTATTATTATTATTATTATTATTATTATTATTATTATTATTATTATTATTATTATTATTATTATTATTATTATTATTATTATAATTATTAGTTCTGAGTTTAAGTTATTATGTTTACCCCTCTAGATTTGCGGATCGGAAGGTCGTGGGTTCACTCACTGGCGGAGCCGAACTTTCTTCAAAAATGACCTTGGCTCCTAGGTCGACCCAGCCTTGAGTGGGTACCGTGTGCAGTCCCGGGAAGTAAAAGCGGCCGGCGTGATGCTGACCACATCACCCACATTGTGCCGATTGGTCTATAAAATATAAGTCTAGCCCTATATGCCTTATACGCTAAAAGGCGTGGAAAAAGGTCCTTAACTCTAGATTTGTATTCTTTAGCAGGAACAACTCAAGGATGAGAATCAAACAGGTACAAATCCAGAAAACTCCCTTCAGCCGAATACCCAAACAAGCACATTTCCAACTGGCTTTAGAAATCCTGGTGCTTACCTCCTCGTAGACGGTGACATTCTGAGTCAATGTACTACCGAGGTATCTGAATCTCTCCACAACCTTTGTTAGTTGCGCATCCTTTACGGGATGTTACAGAACATTCCCCAGCAGCCCCTGGCTGTTGTGTGGTTTCCATGGACGGTCGGCCCCCTGATACCATTGTCGAAACTAACGCAAGGCGCATAGTCCGCCACTGGGATCGAACCCGGCACCCCGGCATTACGAAGCGTTCGCATCGACTTAGAGTCACCACACAACTCCTTTTTAAGTCACGAACAGTTACAGTATATCTGCATATATCCACAAAGTTACAGTATGTCTGCATATATCCACACAGTTACAGTATATCTGCCTTTATCCACACAGTTACAGTATATCTGCATATATCCACACAGTTACAGTATATCTGCCTTTATCCACACAGTTACAGTTTATCTGCATATATCCACACAGTTACAGTATATCTGCCTCTATCCACAGTTACAGTATATCTGCCTCTATCCACACAGTTACAGTATATCTGCATATATCCACACAGTTACAGTATATCTGCCTCTATCCACAGTTACAGTATATCTGCCTCTATCCACACAGTTACAGTATATCTGCATATATCCACACAGTTACAGTATATCTGCATATATCCACACAGTTACAGTATATCTGCCTCTATCCACAGTTACAGTATATCTGCCTTTATCCACATAGTTACAGTATATCTGCATATATCCACACAGTTACAGTATATCTGCATATATCCACACAGTTACAGTATATCTGCCTCTATCCACAGTTACAGTATATCTGCCTCTATCCACACAGTTACAGTATATCTGCATATATCCACACAGTTACAGTATATCTGCATATATCCACACAGTTACAGTATATGTGCCTATATGCACACAGTTACAGTATATCTGCCTATATCCATACAGTTACAGTATATCTGCCTATATCCACACAGTTACAGTGTATCTGCATATATCCACACAGTTACAGTATATCTGCATATATCCACACAGTTACAGTATATCTGCCTCTATCCACACAGTTACAGTATATCTGCCTATATCCACACAGTTACAGTATATCTGCATATATCCACACAGTTACAGTATATCTGCATATATCCACACAGTTACAGTATATCTGCATATATCCACACAGTTACAGTATATCTGCCTCTATCCACACAGTTACAGTATATCTGCAAATATCCACACAGTTACAGTATATCTGCATATATCCACACAGTTACAGTATATCTGCCTATATCCACGCAGTTACAGTATATCTGCATATATCCACACAGGATAGCCGCTGTCAGAGCATCAATAAGACTCTTCGAGCGGATGAAACAACAGGAGAGGAAAATTCCACAAGGTAAGAAGAATATGTCAATGATGATGGTGAAAGAATAAGAAGAGGACGATGAAGAAGAAGAAGAAGGAGGAGGAGGAGGAGGAGGAGGAGAAGAAGAAGAAGAAGAAGAAGAAGAAGAAGAAGAAGAAGAAGAAGAAGAAGAAGAAGAAGAAGAAGAAGAAGAAGAAGAAGAAGAAAAGTTAAAAATGAAAGAAGAAGAAGAAATGAAGAAGCAGAAGCAGAAAAAGAAGCAGACAAATAATAATAATAATAATATTAATAATAATAATAATAATAATAATAATAATAATAATAATAATAATAATAATAATAATAAGAAGAAGAAGAAGAAGAAGAAGAAGAGGAAAAATGAAGAAGCAGAAGAAGAGGAAAAAGAAGAAGAGGAAGAAAAAGAAGAAAAATAGAAGAAAGAAGACAAAGAAAAAAGTGAAAAAGAAAAAAATAAGAAGAAGAAGAAGTAGAGGAGGAAGAAGAAAAAGAAGAAGAAGGTAAAAAAAAGGAGAAGAAGAAGTAGTAGAGGAGGAGGAGGAGGAAGAAGAAGAAGAAGGAGAAGAAAAAGAAGAAAAGAAGAAGAAAGAAGATGAAGAAGAAGAAGAAGAACGAGCGGACACTGTTTTCGAAGGGTTACAAGAAGAAGAAGAAGAAGAAGAAGAAGAAGAAGAAGAAGAAGAAGAAGAAGAAGAAGAAGAAGAAGAAGAAGAAGAAGAAGAAGAAGAAGAAGAAGAAGAAGAAGAAGAAGAAGAAGAAGAAGAAGAAGAAGAAGAAGAAGAAGAAGAAGAAGAAGAAGAAGAAGAAGAAGAAGAAGAAGAAGAAGAAGAAGAAGAAGAACAAAAGGAAGAAAAAGAAGAAGAAAATGTTTGTCGTAAAGTAGGTAACAAGGAAGTGAAAGATGCTTCACATCATTGGCGCATCAGGAACGTTCTGCCCCTGAAGATAACCATCACACCGGCTGATTTTACTTCCCATGACATTTTTATTTTTATGAAAAATAGTGCACGACTCACAATAAAAGAATCTTAAACTCAGTTTCCCATTTCACATGTGTGGTCTTATTGGCTACGTGATCCTAGATTCATTTTAAAAAGTTAGACGGCCCTTGGTGGTGATATGGTCAGCATCTCGACTCCTGTCTGTTGTTGTTACTGTTGAGTCTCTCTAGGCGATAGTGTTAACTGTGCTATTGGGAAAGCTTGCTCTATAGAACAATGCCTGGACATCATTGTAGACAGCGTGGTTGACCATGCATCATGATTTATCTCTAACTCCTGGCCTGCCTTGTTTACTTTAAAGGAAATGCAACACCAGTACGTTTGGAACAAATCACCCTGCAGAAGCTGTCAGATCTAAAGTGCAGTACTCTGTTTGCCTGTCGGAGCTTCCCTCCTAGACCAGCTGCCAGCTAGGGCAAAAGGCAGAATCTGGTCTGCCCTGCCATAACATAACTTTCTCCCGTTGCCTCTATACCTCCAAGGATAAAGCTACTATTCTCCGCAAAACGATTAATACTTTTACCCCCCTAACAAAACTTGGGGAAAAAAATCGTTACATATAAATCACTGCCAGGGGAAATAGCTCTGGTAAAACTGTGAGTTCAGCTTTAATTCATGGATTATTTGTGCTTGTCCCCAGGAAAACTTGCTGTCAACAGTACTAGCGCCCACAGCTTACTGCCAGCTCTCCACAACCGCCATATCAAGCTCATCAACGCCACTTGGGAAGAAATGATCAAATATATGGACGTGCATGGCGTGAGAATTATCGATCGGTGAGTCAGTGGAAGTAATCAAATAATATACTTGTAAGTTCTTCTTCTTTTGTCGTCTAAATAATACCCGATTGTAGCCCTGTGTGGTTTTCTGTATTTGTTTTGCCCTTTTCGTGGCTTGAGTGATGGATTTGTTCATCTTTCTGGAGGTTTCAACTACATTATTCATCCATCTCTTTCTTGGTCTTCTTTTTGCCTTTCTCCCAAATGTTCCACTATCTTCTTCTTCTTCTTTCGTTCGCCTGAGTTGTGTCAGCAGTGTTTGCAATTCTGGTAGTTTCCTAGACTGGAGTGCTTCAAGTACTGATTTAGCATCTGTAAGCATTACCACATACTGTGAGCCAAGGTTGGTATTTAGCAGTTTCTCTGTAGCTATCTTGATAGCCTGGGTTTCTGCATCATGGTTATGGCAGTACTTCCCGGTTGATACGCTGGACTTAACCCTAGTACCATCTGGGAATTCGATGTACACTCCAGCACCACCATTTCTAATTGCATTTTCTGCGGACCCATCTGAATAGACTCTGACCCATTGTTCTTGTGGGTATTCTTCATCAATATAACACTATCTAAAGTCTCATTCGCAGTTTGGTCTGGCTGCGTTCTCACTAGATGGTCGAACCATTTCATTCTTTGTCAAATTAATCCAGACATGGTCTTATTCTCACTTTCTCTCTGATGCTGATATTCGTAACCCTGTCTCTTTTTATGTTGTTAGTGACCTTGCGGAGACAGCGTATTTCACTTGTGGTGATTTTATATGCGCTATTTATTGTCCATGTTTGACACTGATAACATAAAGTAGGGATAAAGATGCTATTAATCAAAAACAGTATGTCTGCTGCATTAGTGGCATGGAGGCCGCCGTCATGTAACGGCTAGACGCTCGTCCGCAGATCTGAAAGTCGCGGGTTCAGTTCCAGACGGAGCGAGACTTTATTTGTTCTTTTCCTCCAAAATAACTTTGGCTTCCAGGTCAACCGCGTCTTAAAGGGTAAAATCCCGGAAAGTAAAAGCGATCTGTTTGATATTGACCGAATCACCCAGCGAGTGCTGATTTGTCTATAATATATAGCTCTAGCACTATATGCACAGTACCTATGAAAACGGGGAAACGGTTTGGAATGCTTGATTACTGGCATTAATGTTTTTGTTATTATTGCTTTTATTTTGCAAGAGGAACTTTTATAAAAAATTTATACTAAACTGCCAGATGAGCTGGACAATCCCAACCATAGCTAACAGTAATATGTGACTTTTCAGCTGTTTGACGAAAAAGCCCGATCTAATCCGTCTGCTCCCGAAACTGGCAGCTTGTAAAAAATGCAAGAGCTGCAGGTCTCTGAGGAATAACGCTGCCTCAATCCAGTATGGCCGAAAGTTGCTATTGGACATTACCAGTGTAGTCATCAACCTACGTAATAATGCAATCCTAGAGTCCTACATTAGGGATACGTTTCATCGTCTTCGGGAGGCTGGTGTGGACAAAGAAGACATCGAGGTAAGAGTCATCTTTATCGCTGGCATTGTCTTTCTTCTCCATCCCTCTGCACCTCATCCTTTTCTTCTTCTCCCCCGCATTACCTCCTCGTAATTCTTCTTCTTCTTCCCTGCATTACCTCCTCCTAATTCTTCTTCTGCTTCCCTGCATTACCTCCTCCTAATTCTTCTTCTGCTTTCCTGCATTACCTCCTCGTAATTCTTCTTCTTCTCCCCCTCATGACCTCCTCCTAATTCTTCTTCTTCTTTTCCCCTGCATTACCTCCTCCTAATTCTTCTTCTTCTTTCCTGCATTACCTCCTCCTAATTCTTCTTCTTCTTCTTCTTCCCTGCATTGCCTCCTCCTAATCCTTCTTCTTCTTCTTCTTCTTTTTCCCTGCATTACCTCCTCCTAATTCTTCTTCTTCTTCTTCTTCTTCCCTGCATTACCTCCTCCTAATTCTTCTTCTTCTTCTTCTTCTTCTTCTTCTTCTTCTTCCCTGCATTGCCTCCTCCTAATTCTTCTTCTTCTTCCCTGCATTACCTCCTCCTAATTCTTCTTCTTCATTTTCCCTGCATTACCTCCTCCTCATTCTTCTTCTTCTTTTTCCCTGCATTACCTCCTCCTTATTCTTCTTCTTCTTCCCTGCATTACCTCCTCGTAATTCTTCTTCTTCTTCTTCCCTGCATTACCTCCTCGTAATTCTTCTTCTTCTTCCTGCATTACCTCCTCCTAATTCTTCTTCTTCTTCTTCTTCTTCCCTGCATTACCTCCTCGTAATTCTTCTTCTGCTTTCTGCATTACCTCCTCGTAATTCTTCTTCTTCTTCCTGCATTACCTCCTCCTAATTCTTCTTCTTCTTCTTCCCTGCATTACCTCCTCGTAATTCTTCTTCTTCTTCCCTGCATTACCTCCTCGTAATTCTTCTTCTTCTTCCTGCATTACCTCCTCCTAATTCTTCTTCTTCTTTTCCCCTGCATTACCTCCTTGTAATTCATCTTCTTCTTCCTGAATTACCTTCCCCTAATTCTTCTTCTTCTTCTTTCCTGCATTACCTCCTTCTAATTCTTCTTTTTCACCCGCGCATCCCCTCCTCCTAGCTAGTGCTGGTTGGGTGCAGGTTGGTGCTGGCTGGGTGCAATTTGGTGCTGGCTGGGTTCAGGATGGTGCTGGCTGGGTGCAGGTTGGTGCTGGCTGGGTTCAGGATGGTGCTGGCTGAGGGAATGGTTAGTAACTGTTGGCAAATTGCAACCAACCAACACCAAATTGCGCCTAGCTTGAACCAGACTGCATCCAGCCAAAACCAAATGCATACAGCCAGCATCAAATTGCACCCAACCAGCACCTAATTGTGCCTAGCCTGAGCCAACCTGCATCCAGCTAGCACCAAATTGCTCCCAGCCAACACAAAATTGCAATCAGCCAGCACTAAATTGTACTCAGTCAGCAACAACTTGCACCCAGTCTGAACCAAATTGCATCCAGCCAGCACCAAATTGCACCCAGCCAGCACCAAATTGCACCAATCAGCAACAACCTGCACACAGCCTGATGAAAACTGCACCCAGCCAGCACCAAATTGCCTACAGTAAGCACGAACCTGCACCATGTCAGCACCAACCTCCACCCAGCTTGCACCAAATGGCATCCAATTTGCTGATGGCTGGGTGCAGGTTGGTGCTGGCTGGGTGCAGGTTGGTGCTGGCTGGGGGCTGGCTGTATGCAGCTGGGTGTAGGTTGGTGCTGGCTGGGTGTAGGTTGGTGCTGGCTGGGTGTAGGTTGGTGCTGGCTGGGTGCAGGTTGGTGCTGGCTGGGGGCTGGCTTTGTGCAGCTGGGTATAGGTTGGTGCTGGCTGGGTGTAGGTTGGTGCTGGCTGGGGGCTGGCTGTGTGCAGCTGGGTATAGGTTGGTGCTGGCTGGGTGCAGGGTGGTGCTGGCTGGGTGCAGGTGAGTGTTGGTTGAGTGCTGGTGGCTGCTGACTGGGTGCAATTTAGTGCTGACTGGGTACCAGTTGCTCGAGGTTGGCAAAGTGCACCCAGCCAGCAGCAAATGTCACTAAACCACCATCAAATCGCACCCAGACAACACCAAACAGCAATCCAGCACTAAATTGGCTGCAGATTGGTGCTGACACCGTGCTGGCTGGGTGCAGATGGGTGCTAGCTCGTTGCATGTTGGTGCTGGCTGAGTGCAGGTTGTTGCTGCCTGGATGCAGGTTGGTGCTGGCTGGGTTCAGGATGTGCTGGCTGGGGGCTGGTTAGTAATGGTTGGCAAACTGCACTAAGCTGCGCCACATTGCACCCAACTGCATCCAGCGAGCACCAAACTGCATCCAGCCAGCACCAAGATGCACTCAGTCTAGATCACATTTCACCCAACCAGCACCAAAGTGCACCCAGAAAGACCTGGACTGAATTCAGCCAGAACCAAATTGCTTCCAGCTAGCACAAAATTCAACCCAGCTAGCACCAAATTAAAAGCAGCCATTAACACATTGGATGCCATTTGGTGCAAGCTGGGTGGAGGTTGGTGCTGGCTGGTGCAGGTTGGTGCTTTTTGTGGGCAATTTTGTGCTAGTTGGCAGGAGGTTGGTGCTGGTTGGGTGAAGGTTTATGCTGGCTGGGTGCAAGATGGTGCTGACTGGATGCATGTTAGTGCAAGCTGGGTATAGGATGGTGCTGGCTGGGGCTGGTTAGTAATAGTTAACATTTTGCAACCAGCCTACACCCATCCGGAACCACATTGCATCCAGCCAGCTTTAAGTTGCATCCAGCCAGCACCAAATTGCACCCAGTCAGCAACAACCAGTACCCAGCCTGAACAAAATTGCATCCAGCTAGCACCAAATTGCATCCAGCCAGCACAAAATTGCACCCAGCCAGCACCAGATTGCACCCAGCCAGCACCAGATTGCATCATTCAGCAACAACCTGCACACAGCCTAAAGCAAACTGCATCCAGCCAGCACCAAATTGGCCACAGAAAGCTCCAACCTGCACCCACCCATCACCAACCTCCACCCAGCATGCACCAAATGGCATCAAATGTGTTGATCGCTGCGTGCAATTTGGTGCTGGCTGGGGGCAGGTTGCTGCTGGCTGGGTGCCGGTTGCTCGTGGTTGGCAAAGTGCACCCAGCCAGCAGCAATCTACATGAGGCCAGCAAAACATTGCACCCAGCCAGCACTAAATGGCACTAAACCAGCACCAAATTGTACGCAGATAGTACCAAACTGCACACAGCCAGCGCAAAATTGCAGCCAGCCAGCACTAAATTGGCTGGGTGCAGATTAGTGTTGACTGGTGCTGGCTGGGTGCAGATAGGTGCTGGCTTGTTGCATGTTGGTGCTGGCTGAGTTCAGGTTGTTGCTGCCTAGATGCAGGTTGGTGCTGGCTGGGTTCAGGATGGTGCTGGCTGGGTTCAGGATGGTGCTGGCTGGGGGCTGGTTAGTAATAGTTGGCAAATTGCAACCAGCATAAATCTAGCCGGCGCCACATTGCACCCAGCCAGCACCAAGCTGCACCCAGCATGCACCAAATGGCATCAAATTTGCTGATGGCTGCGTGCAATTTAGTGCTGGCTGGGTGCAGGTTGGTGCTAGCTGGATGTTGGCTGTGTGCAGCTGGGTGTGGGTTGGTGCTGGCTTGGTGCAATTTGGTGCTTTCTGGGTAAAACTTGCTCGTGGTTGCCAAAGTGCACCCAGCCAGCAGCAATCTACACCAGCCCAGCAAAACATTGCACCCAGCCAGCACCAAAGGTCACTAAACCAGCATCAAATTGCAGACAGCACCAAATTGCACACAGCCAGCACGAAATTGTAGCTAGCCAGCACCACATTGGTTGCAGACTGGTGCTGACTGGTGCTGGCTGGGTGCAGGTTGGTGCTGGCTGGGTTCAGGATGGTGCTGGCTGGGGGCTGGTTAGTAATAGTTGGCAAATTGCAACCAGCCTAAATCTAGCCGGCGCCACATTGCACCCAACTAGCACCAAAGTGCATCCAGCCAGCACCAAATTGCACCCAGCCAAAACCAAGCTGCACCCAGCTTGCACCAAATGGCATCCAATTTGCTGATGGCTGCGTGCTGCTTGAGCAGCTGGCTGTAGTTTGGTGCTGGCTTAGTGCAGCTGAGTGTTGGTTGAGTGCTGGTGGGTGCTGACTGGGTGGAATTTGATACTGGCTGGGTAAAGGTTGCTCGTAGTTGCCAACGTGCACCCACCCAGCTGCAATCTACACCAGGCCATCAAAACATTGCACCCAGCCAGCACCAAAGGTCACTAAACCAGCATCAGATCGCACCCAGACTGCACCAAATTGCACACAGCCAGCACGAAAATGCAGTCAGCCAGCACTAAATTGGCTGGAGATTGGTGCTGACTGGTGCTGGCTGGGTGCTGGCTTGTTGCATGTTGGTGCTGTCTGAGTGCAGGTTGTTGCTGCCTGGATGCAGGTTTTTGCTGGCTGGGTTCAGGATGGTGCTTGCTGGGGGCTGGTTAGTAATAGTGGTCAAATTGCACCCAGCTGGCGCCACATTGCACGCAGACAGCACCGAACTGCATCCAGCCAGTACCAAATTGCATCCAGCTAGCACCAAATTGCGCGCAGCCATCACACATTGGATGCCATTTGGTGCAAGCTGGGTGCAGGTTGGTGCTTTTGTGGGCAATTTGGTTGGCAGGAGGTTCGTGCTGGTTGGGTGAAGGTTTATGCTGGCTGGGTGCAAGTTGGTGCTGACTGGATGCAGGTTGGTGCAGGCTGGGTACAGGATGGTGCTGGCTGGGGGCTGGTTAGTAATAGTTGGCAGTTTGCAATCAGCCTACACCCAGCCCGCACCACATTGCACCCAGCCAGCACGAAATTGTACCCAGTAAGCAACAACATGCACCCAGCCTGAACCAAATTGCATACAGCCAGCACCAGATTGCACCCAGCCAGCACCAAATTGCATCCAGCCAGCAACAAATTGCATTCAGCCAGCACCAAATTGCATCCAGCCAGCACCGAATTGCGTCCAGTCAGCACTAAATTGCATCCAGCAGGCACCAAATTGCATCCAGCCAGCACCAAATTGCATCCAGCCAGCACCAAATTGCATCCAGCAAGCACCAAATTGCATCCAGCCTTGACCAAATTGCATCCAGCCAGCACCAAATTGCATCCAGCAGGCACCAAATTGCATCCAGCCAGCACCAAATTGCATAAAGCCAGCACCAAATTGCATCCAGCCAGCACCAAATTGCATCCAGCCAGGACCAAATTGCATCCAGCCAGCACCAAATTGCATCCAGCCAGCACCAAATTGCATCCAGCCAGCACCAAATTGCATCCAGCCAGCACCAAATTGCATCCAGCCAGCACCAAATTTCATCCAGTCAGCAACAACCATCATCCAGCCAGCACCAAATTGCATGCAGCTAGCACAGAATTGCATCTAGCCAGCACAAAATTGCACCCAGTCAGCAACAACCAGCACCCAGGCTGAACCAGATTCCATCCAGCCAGAGCCAAATTGCATCCAGCCAGCACCAAATTGCATCCAGCCAGCACCAAATTGCATCCAGTCAGCAACAACCAGCACCCAGCCTGAACCAAATTGCATCCAGCTAGCACAAATTTGCATCCAGCTAGCACTAAATTTCACCCAGCCAGCACCAGATTGCATCATTCAGCAACAACCGGCATACAGCCTGAACCAATTTGCATCCAGCCAGCACCAAATTGCCCACAGTAAGCTCCAACCTGCACCCACCCATCACCAACCTCCACCCAACATGCACATAATGGCATCAAATGTGTTGATGGCTGCGTGCAATTTGGTGATGGCTGGGTGCCGGTTGCTCGTGGTTGGCAAAGTGCACCCAGCCAGCAGCAATCTACATGAGGCCAGCAAAACATTGCACCCGGCCAGCACTAAATGGCATTAAACCAGCACCAAAATGTACCCAGACAGTACCAAACTGCACAGAGGCAGCGCCAAATTGCAGCCAGCAAGCATAAACCTTCACCCAACCAGCACGAACCTCCTGCCAACCAGCACCAAATTGCCCACAAAAGCACCAAATTGCATCCAGCCAGCAACAAATTGCATTCAGCCAGCACCAAATTGCATCCAGCCAGCACCAAATTGCGTCCAGTCAGCACTAAATTGCATCCAGCAGGCACCAAATTGCATCCAGCCAGCACCAAATTGCATCCAGCCAGCACCAAATTGCATCCAGCAAGCACCAAATTGCATCCAGCCTTGACCAAATTGCATCCAGCCAGCACCAAATTGCATCCATCAGGCACCAAATTGCATCCAGCCAGCACCAAATTGCATAAAGCCAGCACCAAATTGCATCCAGCCAGCACCAAATTGCATCCAGCCAGGACCAAATTGCATCCAGCCAGCACCAAATTGCATCCAGCCAGCACCAAATTGCATCCAGCCAGCACCAAATTGCATCCAGCCAGGACCAAATTGCATCCAGCCAGCACCAAATTGCATCCAGCCAGCACCAAATTTCATCCAGTCAGCAACAACCATCATCCAGCCAGCACCAAATTGCATGCAGCTAGCACAGAATTGCATCTAGCCAGCACAAAATTGCACCCAGTCAGCAACAACCAGCACCCAGGCTGAACCAGATTCCATCCAGCCAGAGCCAAATTGCATCCAGCCAGCACCAAATTGCATCCAGCCAGCACCAAATTGCATCCAGTCAGCAACAACCAGCACGCAGCCTGAACCAAATTGCATCCAGCTAGCACAAATTTGCATCCAGCTAGCACTAAATTTCACCCAGCCAGCACCAGATTGCATCATTCAGCAACAACCGGCATACAGCCTGAACCAATTTGCATCCAGCCAGCACCAAATTGCCCACAGTAAGCTCCAACCTGCACCCACCCATCACCAACCTCCACCCAACATGCACCAAATGGCATCAAATGTGTTGATGGCTGCGTGCAATTTGGTGATGGCTGGGTGCCGGTTGCTCGTGGTTGGCAAAGTGCACCCAGCCAGCAACAATCTACATGAGGCCAGCAAAACATTGCACCCGGCCAGCACTAAATGGCATTAAACCAGCACCAAAATGTACCCAGACAGTACCAAACTGCACAGAGGCAGCGCCAAATTGCAGCCAGCAAGCACTAAACTGGCTGGGTGCAGATTAATGTTGACTGGTGCTGGCTGGGTGCAGATAGGTGCTGGCTTGTTGCATGTTGGTGCTGGCTGAGTTCAGGTTGTTGCTGCCTGGATGCAGGTTGGTGCTGGCTGGGGGCTGGTTAGTATTAGTTGGCAAATTGCAACCAGCCTAAATCTAGCCGGCGCCACATTGCACCCAGCTAGCACCAAAGTGCATCCAGCCAGCACCAAATTGCACCCAGCCAACACCAAGCTGCACACAGCATGCACGAAATGGCATCCAATTTGCTGATGGCTGCGTGCAAATCTGTGCTGGCTGGGTGCAGGTTGGTGCTCAGCACCAAACTGCACCCAGCCAGCACCAAACTGCACCCAGCCAGCACCAAACTGCACGCAGTTAGCAACAACCTTCACACAGCCTGAACCAAACTGCATCCAGCCAGTACCTAATTGCACCCAGCTAGCAACAAATTGGACGTAGCCATCGACACATTGGATGCCATTTGGTGCAAGCTAGGTGCAGGTTGGTGCTTTTGTGGGCAATTTGGTGCTGGTTGGCAGGAGGTTCGTGCTGGTTGGGTAAAGGTTTATGCTGGCTGGGTGCGAGTTAGTGCTAACTGGATGCAGGTTGGCGCAGGCTGCGTACAGGATGGTGGTGGCTGGAGTCTGGTTAGTAATAGTTGGCATTTTACAACCAGCCTACACCCAGCCCGCACCACATTGCACCCAGCCAGCACGAAATTGTACCCAGTAAGCAACAACATGCACCCAGCCTGAACCAAATTGCAGCCAGCCAGCATCAAATTTCACCCAGCCGGCACCAAATTGCACTCAGCCAGCTACAACCTGCAACCAGTCTGAACCAAATTGCATCCAGGCAGCACCAAATTGCATCCAGCCAGCACCAATTTGCATCCAGTCAGCACAAAATTGCACCCAGCCAGCAACAACCTGCACCCAGCCAGGACCAATCTGCATCCAGCCAGCACCAAATTGCATCCAGCCAGCACCAAATTGCATCCAGCCAGCACCAAATTGCATCCAGCCAGCACCAAATTGACCCAGCCAGCACCAAATTGCGTCCAGCCAGCACCAAATTGCAACTCAGTCAGCAACAACCAGCACCCAGGCTGAACCAAATTGCATCCAGCCAGCACTAAATCACATCCAGCCAGCACCAAATTGCATCCAGCCAGCAGCAAATTGCATCCAGCCAGCACCAAATTGCATTCAGCCAGAACCAAATTGCGTCCAGCCAGCACCAAATTGCATCCAGCCAGCACCAAATTGCACCTAGTCAGCACCAAATTGCACCTAGTCAGCACCAAATTGCACCCAGCCAGCAACAACCTGCACCCAGCCTGGACCAAACTGCATCCAGCCAGCACCAAATTGCATCCAGCCAGCACCAAATTGCATCCAACCAGCACCAAATTGCGTCAAGCGAGCACCAAATTGCATCCAGCCAGAACCAAATTGCATCCAGCCAGTACCAAATTGCATCCAGCCAGCACCAAATTGCACCAATCAGCAACAACCATCACCCAGGATGAACCAAATTGCATCCAGCCAGCACTGAATTGCATCAAGCCAGCACCAAATGGCATCTAGCCAGCACCAAATTGCATCCAACCAGCACCAAATTGCATCTAGCCAGCACCAAATTGCATTCAGCCAGCACAAAATTGCGTCCAACCAGCACCAAATTGCATCCAGCCAGCACCAAATTGCATCCAGCCAGCACCAAATTGCACCCAGTCAGCAACAACCAGCACCCAGGTGAACCATATTGCATCCAGCCAACAACAAATTGCATCTAGTCAGCAACAAGCAGCACCCAGCCTGAACCAAATTGCATCAAGCTAGCACCAAATTGCATCCAGCCTCACCAAATTTCACCCAGCCAGCACCAGATTGCACTAGACAGCAACAACCTGCACACAGCCTGAACCAAATTGCATCCAGCCAGCACCAAACTGCACCCAGCCAGCACCAAACTGCACCCAGCCAGCACCAAACTGCACGCAGTTAGCAACAACCTTCACACAGCCTGAACCAAACTGCATCCAGCCAGCACCAAATTGCCCACAATAAGCTCCAAACTGCACCCACCCATTACCAACCTCCACTCAGCATGCACCAAATGGCATCAATGGCAGTTGGGTGGTGGCTTGTTGCATGTTGGTGCTGGCTGAGTGCAGGTTGTTGCTGCCTGGATGCAGGCTGGTGCTGGCTGGGTTCAGGATAGTGCTGGCTGGGGGCTGGTTAGTAATGGTTGGCAAATTGCAACCAGCCTACACCCAGCCGGCACCAAATGGCTTCCAGCCAGCACCAAATTGCATCCAGCCAGCATAAAGCTACACCCCTCCTAAAGCAGATTTCATCCAGCCAGCATGAAATTGCACCCAGCAAGCACCAAATTGCAGCTAGAGCCACAAATTATACCCAGCCAGCACCGGGGGGAGGGGTGGGGGGGATTGTGTTAGACCAAGTTTGTCGATGTTTTTGTAGTGTTCAAAGCGCTGCCGCGTTGAAAAAAGAACACGCGATATCAACGGTATTGCGGAAAACCACCGGCACTTTAAGGCAAATAAGCGTGGCTCAAGGTCGACCAATCAGAAGTGAGCTAGGCTGAAGGTGGAGCAATCAGAAGTGAGCTAGTATGTAAGATTGAGTAAATGAGGAGACAAACGTCAAACTAACATAAATGGCTAAGCATTGCACACACCACCAAGAGCCCTAAAAAGGACACCTTCGGTGTGAATGGGAGACAGACACAAATACTGTGCCGACCGGCGACGAGCCAGTGGACGACCCAGCCGCTGATGAGATTGATGCTGCGAAGAATATCTGCAGCCCTGAGTGTCCCTGGACAACGGACAGTATCCAGGAGAGATACTCTCGCTGGCTGTTGAATAGGGAGACGGACGTAATGTGGGCTTGTCATGAATGCTGTAATGCCGAATCACACAAACCTAGATCTCTTAAAGGAAGGAGACCCCGGCGTGCAGACTGCTCGGCCCACATCTCGTCTCTAAGACCAACAATAGTACAGTTAAAAAAAAAGAGCTTTTCACTTTACAAACGAATCGCCTATATGGTGTCACGTTGATATTTTGTATAGACCAGGTGACAAACAAGTTCTTTGGTCGTGTGATGAGAAAAGGAGCACTATAAAATATTGTGACGACTGGAAATGATCATTGGTAGAAGAGGCAGAGGCAGACCAAGAGAAATGATAGTGAAAAGCTTAAGATAGTGCCATGGAGGAATATTATCAGTGGAATCCAGAACACTAAGGACCGAGATCTGTGGAGATGCGTGCACACCCGCTGGTAAGGCACTTTATGACGAAGATGATGATGATGATAAACCAGTCGACCCTCCTTGAATGAAGTGGTCAGCATCACACTAGCCGCTTTTACATGTTACCCACCAAAATTAGAACCTAAACGGTAATAATCGCGTTCTTTTCTTCTCACAGATGTGCCGGGATGAACTGATCATGTACTTAGCAGACATCCAGCCCAGCAAGTGGTCTACCGAAGCCAAATCTGCCTGGAAGACAATGGTAGACGCCATTACTACCCTTGGCACCAAAGGATGGCAACATCCATCTGATGGCCTGAGCATAAGGAAAACGGTTTCATCTAGTACATGCTGAAGTTTATTCCTAGATATTGATTGGCACATTTTATGCCAGTATTTCCTGTTTATCGCTCCGTGAAATTCATAGGGTCCGTGGTATTTAAAGAAATAAAAAAAAAATTAACTGTAGAATGTAATCATTTTTGCAGTTCTCATATTTATTTTTGTGTGAATTATACACAAAAAAGCCTCACATTTGCAGAACCGGTCAGTCTATCTGCCTGCTCATTTCCCAACACATTGGCATGACCTGGAGAGAATATCCAAAGGACGCTAACTATCCGGGACCTCTGAAGTGATGCTTGCCACTCTGCACGGAGCTAAAAAAAACCGAAGAGATAACTGGGAGCCACTGCTTTGTGCAAAATGATTTGTGGCTTTGTTTAGTGGGGAGCCTTCGTGGTGTAGCAGCTAGAGGCTCGCCTGCGGATCGGAAGGTCTTGGGTTTTGGTGGTGGTGGATTTTTTCCGAAAGTGACCTTGTCTCCCAGGTCGACCCAACCTTGAGTGGGTATGAGGTATAATCCCGGTAAGTAAAGGCGGTCGACGTGGTGCTGGTCACATCACCCACCGAATGAGATTGGTCTATACAATTTAGGTATAGCCCTATATGCCCAATACACCTGAAGGTGGTGAAAGGATCCTTTACTTTTTACTTTACTTAACGTTTAGTTAGTGAAATGATTCACAATACAAGCGTCGACGTACTAGGGTGAGGATTTTCATTGCAAGCAGTTTAAAATAAAAAATTACTTCAGTAGCTATAGGGGAAAGGTAGAGACTCTCACAATGGAAGAGATTGGAGCTTCATCACCAAATACTGTAGATAAACTCTCAATTGGGAGACGGTATCACAATATTTTTTTTCATACTAAATATTTGTGAACGTTAAAATTTCAACACTGGTGTCTTGTTGATCGTTCGTCAAACTATACGCATGTCCATAAAGCCATGAAGTTGATTTGTTCTTGTAGGAGATTCCGGTGTCATAAGGCTGTGGGCCAGTGGCTCTCAACCTTCCTAATGCTACGACCCTTTAAAACAGTTCCTTATATTGTGGCGACCTCCAACCATACAAATTATTTTCGGTGAATATGTGTTTTCCGATGGTCGTTATCGACCCCTGTGAAAGGGTCGTTCGAAAGCCTAAAGTGTCGCGACCCACAGGTGGAGAACCGCTGCTGTAGGTTGTCGTGAGGCGCCGGTTTAAATCTCGACATTGCAACAATAACTAAAACATTTATATTGTCTCATTTTCATGTCATCGTTTTTCCTGTACTTCTATGAGTGCCAATCATTACATGTTAATGAATACCACATTGTTTTTCAGTGGCGATATAAAATGTAAAGAACCCTTTCCCATGCCTTCATGCGTATCGGGCATATAGGGCTAGACCTATATTATATAGACCATAAATAACTTTTAGGGTTGGTTTAACCAAGGAGAAAAAAAAAGGTAGTTTATATCTTTTCAGGACGTTGCAGAAGCAGCCCCCAGATTTTTATTGACTGTTATGGTTTGCTAGGCAACCTTTTGTTCAGTAGTTAGTCATTACTTTTTGAATCGATTCTCGGTACCACTGTCAACACCAACGCAAGACGGTCTGCTGTCACATCGCCAGCAGCTGGGATCGGACCCGGCATCACGAATACCCTTCGCAATGCCTAAACCGCAGGCTAAACAGAGAGCAAGTACCTTGCCAGCGAGCGCAGGCATTCATGCATCTCCAGAAATCTCGGTTTGGCGTGGATCAGTTCCACTAACGATATTCCTCCATGCCACTGTCTTAAGCCATCCACCATTCGGATAATGTCTGCTCGGTGTGCTGACTGGTTGCTAGGGGTTATTCATATGTAAGACATAGATGACATTTTGAATGCACACAGTTGGTAACGAGTAGATGATGTCCAGTTAATATTCTTCACTACAGTTTCACAGATGATCTGGTCCGGTCAGTGTCTACTAATAACTAGCATGTCCAGAAAGTTAAGATGACATTTATCAGACACCAACTTGACGTCCTCTCTCTTCCACACTCGTTACCTTTCAGTCCTGTTTCCTTACACACGTAATACACACAATGTTTGATCCAGCAGCTCTGATCATGGCAGTTCGACTTCTTGGCCGGTTGGAACTTGTTGGCTACCACTTCAGATTAGGCTGTCATCAAGCTGTCGTCTTGCAGTAATCTAATGGAACAGAAACTCCTTCACGTCCTCAAATATACACTGTCAGATTCAAGCGTCCATCAGATACAACCGTTCACGCCAGCTACCAAACACATACTAACTGATTAGACCTTGGTCTTAGCTTATAACCCTCGTTCTGGGTTTTCAC
>CAJHNH020003683.1:0-60659 GCA_905116865.2 Candidula unifasciata
TTCTGGAATCCATCTGTTGTGTTTTGACATCTCCTTCACTATTTTCTATTTTATACATGTTGTAATGAATACATGCATTCATTTTCATGGCTGACTTAGGTTTCTCTATTTCACCTTTTTAAATGTGTAGCATTTGTGTGTGTATGAATCTTAACTATATGTGTTAACATGGTTATGATAATGACTTATCATAACCTGGGAGCTTTCTTTAGTAAGTAGTGGGGGTGTCCAGCCAAGTGTGCCTAGAAATATTGTATTCATATACTGATATATTTTGTAGTGCCAATACTTGAGTTGCCCTACTCCAGAGATAAGTTGAGCGTATATTGGCCACGGGGAATCCCTTAGACCAATACGAGCCAAACGACTCAACATAATTATCTCTGAGTGCTGTTGGTTCGGAAGGAGAAATCCTTACATTAGGCACGCGACAGGAGTGATATGTGACAAAGGTGCTGCTATGAGTGGCATGTATGAAGCTGTCATCTGTGGTATTATAGTGCTGCCATGAGTGGTATTATAGTGCTGCCCTAAGTGGTATGTATGATACTGTCATAAGTAAAATTATAGTGCTGCCATGTGTAATATTATAGGGATGCCGTGAGTAGTATGTATGGTGCTGTCATGAGTGGTATGTATGGTCCTGCCATTGGTGGTATGTATGGTGCTGTCATGAGTGGTATGTATGGTGCTGCCATTGGTGGTATGTATGGTGCTGTCACGAGTGGTATGTATGGTGCTGCCATGAGGGGTATGTATGGTGCTGCCATCAGTGGTATGTATGGTGCTGTCATGAGCGGTATGTATGGTGCTGTAATGAGTGGAATGCATAGTGCAGTCATGAGTGGTATGCATGGTGCTGTCATAAGTGGTATGCATGGTGCGGTCATGAGTGGTATGCATGGTGCTGTCATGAGTGGTATGTATGGTGCTGTCATGAGTGGTATGCATGGTGCTGTCATGAGTGGTATGCATGGTGCTGCCATGAGTGGTGTGCATGGTGCTGTCATGAGTTGTATGTATGGAGCTGCCATAAGTGGTATGCATGGTGCTGTCATAAGTGGTTTGTATGGTGCTGCCATGAGTGGTATGCACGGCATTGCCATGAGTGGTATGTATGGTGCTGCCATTAGTGGTATGCATGGTGCTGCCATGAGTGGAATGTATGATTCTGCCATGAGTGGTATGTATGGTGCGGCAATGAGTGGTATCTATGGTTTTTTTATAGTGGTAAGCATCGTGCTGCAGTAAGTGGTATAAATAATGTTGCCTTGAGTGCTATGTATGAGGCTGCCATGAGTGGTATTAGGGTGCTGCCATGAGTGGCATGAATGATGCTGTCATAGGTGGTATTATAGTGCTGTCATGAGTGGTAATATATTGCTGCCATAAGTGGTATGTATGGTACTGTCATAAGTAATATTTTAGTGCTGAAATGAGTGGTATGTATGGTGCTGCCATGTGTAATATTATAGGGATGCCATGAGTGGTATGTATGGGGCTGTCATGAGTGGTATGTATGGTGCTTCCATTGGTAGTATGTATGGTGCTGTCACGAGTGGTATGTATTGTGCTGTCATGAGTGGTATATATGGTGCTGCCATTGGTGGTATGTATAGTGCTGGCAATAGTGCTAATATAGTGCTGCAATTTGTTGGATTATAGTGCTCACTTAAGTGGTATGTATATTGCTGCCATAAGTGGTATGTATGGTGCTGCCATAAGTGGCATGTATTGTGCTGCTGTGAGTGGCATGTATGGTGCTGCTGTGAGTGGCATGCATAGTGCTGTCATGAGTGGTATGTATGGTGCTACCATGGGTGGTATGCATAGGTGACAATATAGTGCTGCTATGAGTGGCATGCATGGTGCTGCCATTAGTTATTGTCAGGGTTCGCCCTGTTATGGGACAGTTCACGATGATAATGATGAATCTCGTCATCGTACCCTGCGATCCTTAGTGCAACTCAGTACGTGTATACACACTTAGAAATGAGCATGAACGCATGAGCAAAACGTAGCTTGGTCATTGACCAGCGGATTTCACAATTGACTTGTAGAAAGGTACCAGTGTAGTTATTAGCTGCAACGCGTCCTGTTTGTAGTGTCCTTAAATGTATTCCCTTCGTTACAGAGTGTCATGTAAGGTAGTAGCTAGACTGTGTCAATAGTTGTAACTAGAAGCCAGACCATGCTTTGTTGGTGGCGTTAACACTGTCGACGCACTTAGGCCTACATGTTGGCGTATGCCATAACGTCTTTGTCATCGAGAGACAGCGAGTTGAGCTGGCACTGTACGGAAGAGTGGTAGCGGCTCAGAGATTATTTCATTAACGTGTAAAGGCGCCTCTAAGCGATTTTAAAGTTAGACGCGGCCTGGTTTTAGAATAAGGAGCGCTACTCCTCGTGAGGTGTACCACAACTTCGTATGCATTTTCGATAATAAAGATTGTGTGTGTTGCAACAAGTGTTTGTCTTGGGTGTGTTTGTACTGTGTTTTCCTGTCTTTAGCCTATAGCAGAGCCAATGTAATCGAACCCTAGTCAGTTAGGTTTCTGACAATGATATTAGAAAGCTTTCATGAGTGATATGTAAGGTGATGATATGAGTGGAAAGTATTGTGTAGTCATGAGTGGTATGCATGATGCTGCCATAAGTGGTGTGTATGGGGCTACCATAGGTGGTATGCATAGTGCTGCCATGAGTAGTAAGTATGGTGCTGCCATGGGTGGTATGCATAGTGCTGTAATGAGTGGTATAAATTATGCTGCCATGTGTGGTGTGTATGGTGCTGCCATGAGTGGTATGTATGTTGCTGTAATGATTGGTATGAATAATACTTCCATGGGTGGTATATATGTTGCTACCGTAAGTGGTATGTATGGTGCTGCCATGAGTGATTTTATAGTGCTGCCATGAGATGCATGCATGGTGTAGCGATGAGGAATAATGTAGTGCTGCCTTAAGTGGTATGTATGGTGCTGCGATTAGTGGCATGTATTGTACGGCCATAAATGGTATGCATGGTGCTGCCAAAAAAGGTATTATAGTGCTGGCATGCGTGGTATGTATTGTGCTACCATGGGTGGTATGCATAATGCTGCTATGAGTAGTAAGTTTGGCGCTGCCATGGCTGGCATGTATTGTGTGGCTATGAGTGTTATTTATGGATCTGCCATGAGTGGTATGCATACTGCTGCAATGAGTGGTATGAATAATGCTGCCATGTGTGGTAATTGTGGTGCTGCCATGACTGGTATGTTTATTGCTGCAGTGAGTCGTATGGATAATAATGTCATGGATGGTATGCATGTTGATTTCATAAGTGGTATGTATGGTGATGCCATTACTGGTGATTATGATGATGCCATGAGTATGTATTGTGCTGTCATGACTGGAATGCATGATTCTGCCATGGGTGGCATGTACTGCAATGAGTGGCATGTATGATGCTGCCATGAGTGGTATGTATGGTGCTGCAATGAGTGGTATGAATAATGCTTTCCTGGGTGGTATGAATAATGCTGCCATCGGTGGTATGTATGGTGCTGCTCTTAGTGGTAGAAATGCTGCTGCTATGTGTGGTGCTGGCTGGAGTGGTTTGTATGGTGCTGCCATGAGTTTATATGGTGCTTCCATGAGTGGTATGTCTGATGATGCCATGTTTGGTATGCATGGTGCTGCTATGTGTTTATTGTAGTGCTGCCATGAGTGGTATGTATATATTGCGGCTATAAGTGTATGTATGGTTCTGCTATGTGTGGTATTGTAGTGCTGCCATGAGTGGTATGTATGTTGTTGTCATAAGTGGTATTATTGTGATGCCAGGAGTCGTATGTACAATGCTGCCATAAGTGGTATGTCTAGTGCTGCTATGAGTGTTATGTATAATGCTGAAATGTGTGGTATGTATGGTGTTGCCATAAGTGGTAGTATAGTGCTGTCATGAGTGGTATCATAATGTTGCCATGAGTGTTATTATAGTGCTGCAACGAGTGGTGTGTATGGTGCTGCCATGAGTGGTATGCAAGGTGCTGCTATGAGTGGTATGTATGTTGCTGCCATGAGTGGTATGTATGATGCTGCGATGAGTTTTATGTATGATGAGCCATAGGTGGTGTGTATTGTGCTGCTATGAGTGGTATTATAGTGCGGCTATGAGTGGTATGTATGGTGCTGCTGAAATGCTTAGCATGGTGCTGCAGTAAGTGGTATAAATGTAATGTAAGATGGGTGCCATGGGTGGTATTATGAGTGGTATCAAGGTGCTGCCATGAGTGTTACTATAGTGCTGCCATGAGTGGTATGTATGATGCTGCCATGCGTCGTATGTATGTTGCTGCCATGAGTGTTACTATAGTGCTGCCATGAGTGGTATGTATGATGCTGCCATGCGTCGTATGTATGTTGCTGCCATGAGTGTTACTATAGTGCTGCCATGAGTGGTATGTATGATGCTACCACGCGTGGTATGTATGATGCTGCCATGAGTGGTATGTATGATGCTGCCATGAGTGGTATGTATGATGCTGCCATGAGTGGTATGTATGATGCTGCCATGCGTGGTATGTATGGTGCTGCCATGAGTGTTACTATAGTGCTACCATGAGTGGTTTGTATGGCGCTGCCATGAGTGTATTCATGGTGCTGCCATGAGTGGTATGTATGATGCTGCCATGCGTGGTTTGTATGTTGCTGCTATGAGTGGTAATCTTGTGCGGCTATGAGTGTTATTATGGTGCTATGAGTGGTTCACATGGTGCTGCATTAAGTGGTATAAATAATGTTGTTATGGGTGGTATTATGGTGCTTCCATGAGTGGTATATATGGTGCTGCCATGAGTGGTATCATTGAGCTGCCATCAGTTTCATGTATGATGCTGCCATGAGTGGTATTATAGTGCCGCTATGAGTAATATCAAAGTGCTGAAATGAGTGATATTATAGTGGTGCCGTGAGTGGTAGTAATGCTGCTGCTATGAGTAGTATGCATGGTTCTGCTATGAGTGGTATGTATGTTGCTGCCATAGGTGGTATGCATGGTGCTGCAATGAGTGATAAGTATAGTGCTGCCATGTGTGGCATGTTTGGTGTGGAAATGAGAGTTATTTTTCATGGTGCCATGAGTGGTATGTATGATGCTGCCATGAGTGGTATTATGTTGCTGCCATGAGTTTTATGTATGATGAGCCATAGGTGGTATGTTTTGTGCTGCTATGAGTGGTATTATAGTGCGGCTATGAGTGGTATGTATGGTGCTGCACTAGTGGTTCACGTGGTGCTGCAGTAAGTTATATAAATAATGTTGTAATGGGTGGTATGTATGGTGCTGCCATAAGTGGTATGCATGGTGCTGCCATGAGTGGTAGAAATGCTGCTGCCATGAGTGGTCTGCATGGTTCTGCCATGAGTGGTATATATGTGGCTGCCATGAGCGGTATGTATGGTGCTGCCATTAGTGGTATGTATGATGCTGCAATGAGTATGTATGGTGCTGCCTTAAATGGTATGTATGATGCTGCCATTGGTGGTATGTGCTGCAATTAGTGGCATTCATGATGCTGCAGTGAGTGGTATGAATAATTTTGTAATGTGTGGTATGAATAATGCTGCTATGGAAGGTATGCATTGTGCTGCCATGAGTGGTATGTGTGGTTCTGCCATAAGTGGTATGTCTGATGCTGCAATGAGTATGTATGGTGCTTCCATGAGTGGTTTGTATAATGCTGCCATGGGTGTTATTATGGTGCTGCTATGAGTGATATTATAGTGCTGTCATAAGTGGTGTGTATGGTGCAGCAATGAGTTGTATGTATGTTGCTGCCATGAGTGGTATGCATCGTGCAGCAATGAGTGGTATGAATAATGTTGCAATGGGTATTATGTATGGTGCTTCCATGGGTGGTACGTATTGTGCTGCAATGAGTTTTATTATAGTGCTAAAATGAAGAGTATTATGGTGCTGTCATAAGTGGTAATATAGTGCTGATATTAGTGGTATGTATTTTTCTGCCATGAGTGTTATGCATGGTGCTGCTAAAAGTGGTATGTATGGAACTGCCATGTGTGGTAAATATTGTGCTGCAGTGAGTGGTATGTATGATGCTGCCATGAGCGGTATGTATGGTGCTTGCATGAGTGGTATGTATGATGCTGCCATTGTGGTAATATGTTCTGCCATGAGTGGTATTATTGTGCTGTCATGAGTGCTGTTATGGTGCTGCCGTGAGTTGTATGCATGGTACTGCTATGATTTGTTTGCATGGTTCTGCAATTAGTGTTATGTATGATGCTGCCATGGGTGGTATGTATGGTGCTGCCATGTGTAGTAGGTATAGATCTACTATGAGTGGTAAGTATTATGCTGCCATGAGTGGTATGCATGGTGCTACTATAAGTGGTATGCATTGTGCTGCCATGAGTGGAATTATAGTGCTTCCATGTGTGGTATGTGTGGCGCAGGCATAAGGGGAATGCATTGTTCCTTCATCCATGTGGAGTATGTATTGTTCAGCCATGTGAAATATTATGGTTTAACTGTGAGGAGTATTATGGTTCAACCATGTCGTGTTTTTATGGTTAGGCTGTGAGGTGCATGCGTGGTTCGCTACAAGAAGTTTCTATGGTTCAGCCATGGTGAGTATATTGTTTTTTTGCACCCACGGGGAGTACGTATGGTTTAGCTATAAGATGTATAAGTTACAGCTATAAGGATAATGCATGGTTTAGCCAAAAAGTGTATGTATGACTCAGCTGTGATGAGTATGTATGGGGTAGTCATGAAGAGTCTGAATGGTTCAGCCAGGAAGAGTAGGTATGGTGCAGCAATGACAAGTATATTTTTGTTTATCTATTTCGTCTTCGATGTGTTCACCGGCTGGAGGAATTTAAAGTAACATTTTTTTTTTTTTTAGGTGACTTAGCTGTTCTCTTCTGCCCCCTCCCAATGGTTCCCAAAAATCAATACGTGATTCTGGTTTAGAAGTGTAAGAAACGCCTGTTTCATCAATGAAGAGCATTTATAATTCAGATGCAAGGAGTTCCCCGTGTGGCTTCCGGGGCCCTATCTTCTTCTTCTTCACTTCCTCTTTTACCGCTGTGGGTGTCGAGGGAGATATAAGGTTCTGTTTCTAGCTCTTCTGGCTGCCTCGACCATAGGCACATCGTGCTGTTGTAGAGTTTCTCTGATGTTATCCTTCCATCTTGTTCTTGGTCTACCCCGTGCTCTACGTCCTTCTTCTCTTCCCATGTATGCTTTGTATGGTATGGTGTCACAAGGCATTCTCTCTAAGTGGGCAAACCATTTCACTTGCTGTCTTTGTATGTAATCCAGAATTGGTTCTGTGCCGACTTGTTCTCTTATGATCTCATTTCTGATCTTATCTCTTATGGTCACTCCTACAGCCCTTCTCAGACATCTAATTTCCGTGGTCTTTTATGGTTTGTTGTGAGTGACCACGTCTGGCACTGGTAGCACAGAGTTGGAATAAATATGCTTTGAATAAGATGTCTCTTTGTGCTGATTGGGATTGTCTTATGCTGTAAGAGGGGGGCTAGCTGTCCCAATACTTGGTTTGCTTTACTGCATCTAATGTCAATTTCTTTATCCAATTTTCCATCTTCGGTAAATGTAGTTCCCAGATATTTAAACTCAGATGCCTGTTTAATGCCTTTGTATTCTATTGTTATGTTTAGATCTGTCTTCTTTTTTCCTATTGACATTACTTCTGTCTTTTCAGTGTTGATTCTCATATTATTTGTTTTACATTCTTCATTCATGGATGTTAGATGTTGTTGCAATTTCATGGCTGTATCTGCTATCAAGGCCTGGTCATCTGCAAAGAGTAATTCGTTGATCTTACTAAGATCTTCATTCATGGGCTTGGCATTCTTGCATATACTGTCGATGTAGGTGATAAACAGCAGTGGTGATAAGACACACCCCTGTCTTACTCCAGATGTCACTGTGAAAGGATGAGATGTTCCCTGATTTATTCTAACTACACTTCTACAATCCCTGTATAAACTTTTGCACACTTCGATGAGGTGTTCGCTTACTCCATATCTTGCCATTTATTTTCCATAATAATTGTCTGTCGACTCTGTCAAATGCCTTCTCCTGGTCTACGAAAGCCACAAATAAGTTCTTATTGTATTCAATGTTCTTTTCTATTAACTGTTTAAGTGTGAAGATTGCATCTGTGCAGCTTCTATTTCTCCTAAATCCCATCTGTTCTTCTGCCAGCTGTGGTTCTATCACTGGTCTCAGTCTTGTTTCTATTATCTTGGCATACATTTTGCCAACATGGCTTAAAAGAGATATGCCTCGATATTGACCGCATTCCTCGTTTGCTTCCTTTGTTCTTCCACAATGGTATAACTATTGCATGTTGCCAATCAATAGGGGCCGTTTGTTGTACCCATGCTGCATTGAATATTCTGTGAAGCCATCTGATGCTGCTTTCACCTGCTGCTTGAATTATTTCTGTTGGTAATCTATCAGCTCCTGGTGCTTTATATTTGGGAGACTGTTTAATGACTTTTTCTATTTCATCCATTAGTATGTGTGGTTCTAACACTGTTGCTCTGTGCTCTTCAGTTGTTCTTTCCTGCTGATCTCCTAGAGGATTAAAGAGCTCATTGAAGTATTCCCTCCATCTTTCTGCAATCTCGGGTGGATCTATCAATGGCCTTCCTGTCTTATCATTAATTATTTCAGTGGGGTTGTAGCTCTCTCATCTCTTTTTCCGCATATTTTTAACCACTTTGAAAAATTTTCTGCTGGCTGTTTTCTCATTTTCAGCTAGTGACTCACCGAAACGTTCCCAGGATGCTTGTTTTGCTTTCTTGACACTCCTGTTGGTTTCTCTCCTTTGCAGTCTATAGTTTATATAATCTTCTTCTTTCTTTGATTTTATCCACTGTTTATATAAGTCTTTTTTCTTTTTAATTGCTTCTTTTACTTCTTCGCACCACCAAGGTGAATATTTGTTATTTCCCCGTCTGTTTCCACTCTTCCGTTTTCCATCTGGGCCCTATAACAGGCAAAACAAGAATAGACCCACTGCCTACCAGAAAGCATGTCGTAAGATTCGACTAATTGGGAGCTTTTTTCGACGTCGGAGTGCTTCTGTCTGAGAGGCAAAGAACCAGCAGTCTGCATACACATGAGTCAGATCTGTAAAACGGATGCACACGCAATACTCAGGTTCTGGAACAGGACTGCAGTCCAGAAGTAGATGAACAACCATAACATTCCGCCGGAGTTTACAGCTGGTGAACGCGAAGAAGAAGAAGAAGAAGAAGAAGAAGAAGAAGAAGAAGAAGAAGAAGAAGAAGAAGAAGAAGATGCAAGAGGTAGTATGGTTTAGTAATGAAAAGTAGATGGTTCAGCCATGAGAGACTATCCTTAAGCAGTAAGGAGTAACATTACATATCAATAATCAGACGAGTAGATAACATGTGTGTATAGGTGAGACTCGGGTTATATTGTTCAAGTGTCGTTCTTTCCTTTTTTAGTTTTCCACTACGTATTGGTCGCGGTTGGGAAGGAAATCTTTGCTAAAAACAACAGGGCAATAAATCCACTACTTTTGATTTTCTTCATGAGCGCGGAATTTTGTCAACTTTCTACACAAATCAACGGCTCAGACTTACCTTGGGATGCTGCATTGCATTTTATTACGTCTGAGTTTCGTCTGTGATTGTTTTCGTACTGGGCAATTGTCAACGGGTCAATTCAATACATTCCTAGAGGCCGATTTATGGTCAAGCTGGCGCTGGAGGGTCTGTCCCAGCTCGCAGGGGCGTTCAGGACATTTAGTTTTATCATCATCATCATGCGCGTTGGCAGGCATTTCTTGCAGGAGAATTTTAACAAACCTCTATTATCGTTTTCCTGAATGACTTTTGTAGATAATATACCACTGTAATATACCACAGTGTTAGACCTATCTGTTTTTGCATTATTTAATACTCATCTTAGTGGTCACCTGACATTAACAGCAGAAGTAGCGTACCACAGGTGGCCGTGAAAGTCAAAGATAAATCATCTCACGTATAAGTTTCTTCCACTTTTTTTTTTTTTTTTTTCAAAAAATAACTTGTGTACTATTTTGTTTTTAAAATCTATATGATAACGTTATTTTTTTGGGTTTTGTTTTGTTATCTTGTAGAGAAGCAGGCAAAATAAATAATATGTGTCTGTGTGTGAATGAATGTGGGACACATACACTTTGTCATAAATATAGCAAAAAAAGCACGCTACGCTTTATATTTATTATGTGAGAAAATAATCACTATATTACGATGGAGGAACTGTAACTTTTAATAGAAAGAGAGGTAGACAATGCTAGTGAAAAAAAAAAGTTTCTGGCAGATGTTGTTCGTGGGATGAGAGAGTATCAGCATATAAACTGATGAAGTATTTGAAGATATCATTGTTTAAAAAAAAAAGCATAATCGCCACGCCATCCGGCAAAGCACTTGATGATGATGGTGAAGCCACAGTAAAGTAAAAAAGTAAAGATCCCTTTACACGCCCTTAAGCGCATCAGGCTTATGGGAAGAGCACCCATATTTTTACAGACCAATCGGCACTCGGTGGGTAATGTAGTCAGCATTACGCCCGCCGTCTTTACTTTCCCAGGACAGCCCATCCTGGTACCCATTTGAGGCTGGGTCGACCTGCGACGTCCCATACCACGATAAAAATCCACGCAACCCACGCAGGTTTCGATCGCGGTACGTTGGATTACGAGTCAGACTCACAACGCCTTAGCCACGGACGCCGCTGGTGAAGCTACAGCTGGCTCCTTACTATGCAGATACTGATCATTCGCATATCCCTTTCAATTGATACACCTACCAGTGGGCTTCCCCTATTATTCCTAATGCTAGGACCTACCATTAGAAGTTTCTGCGTTTACCACGAGAGCAATAAATCTTACTCTTTTGTTGTCGCTTGACACGTACTCTTTGTCTCTGTCTCTCGCTTTTGATATCAAACAATAACGCGAACCAATGAAGCATATTCTTGTGTCCGCTACAAAGGATAAATCCTAGGTTACTCCAGTGTTACATGATCACAACTTGAAAGCCGTACTGCTTATCACGTCACTCGCCAACCAGAAGTTACAGAATCCACAGCTCGACAGCCGTACTCTCTGCCGTTCTGCTCAGCAACCATTTGTCTACGTGAGTATTATTCCATCTAATGTTTTTATTTTTTAAACTATCCTTGATAACTATGCTGTTTGGATGTGTTTTCGAGACCTAGAATCAATTTTTTTACCATGATGTTTACCTTTTTTTTTAAGTAGTGAATAGTAAAGATTATCATAACAGCACTCCGGACAGATCCATAGGTGCTCCGATCACCTCCCTAAAAGCTCCTCAAGAGTAAAACAATTGTGCCATGGAAATTAATTAGACGCCTTGTGGCTTAGGAGCTGCGAACGCGCTTTGTAATGCCACGATGCTGGGTTCGATCCCAACTTCGATCATTGCGCCTTTCGTTGGTTTCGACAGTGGTATCGAGATCCGACCGTCAAGAAAGCAATGGTCAACTATTGCATGTAAATTAGCCTTGAAAAACCCCAACAGCCAAAACATGCTGGGGTTGATTCTGCACGTCCTGTAAAAAGACGCAACTAACTTGTCCCCTTAGTAAAACTGCATGTCTTGCAGGTCCTGGCTGCACCCCATGTTCTTCAGCGTAGACAGGGATACGGAGTAACTCCTGTGGCGTGCTCGTCGTCACGGTATGTGCTGTGCATGGAATTGATAACATCGCTTCTGTCCAGTATTTGAACAGCCATAGCAACGGCAGTGTCAGCAAGATACTCTGCACGATCGTTCCCTTGAATTCTCTCATAATCTGGCTTATAATTAAGGCTCAGGATCTATTCGCAAAGTGTTAAGTGTTGCAATCTATTTGTGTATCATAAAACAATCATGATTTATTAAAACATATTCATAGAGCCACTAAGTATGCACGCGTGTGAAACGGGAGACCCAAGTTCGAATCCTCAGTAGTGTAGATGATTTTCTTTTTTTGTAATTAGCGAAAAAAAAAAAAATCCTAAACTGCACATTATGTGGTGACAGCCATGCAACCCTCAATCAGGTTTGAAGACCCGCTTGCCTACACCGCAAAAGTCTTAAAATAGGCAGTAACTGTCACTTTTTGTTTCATGTTTATCACAAGTTCTGATATCTTGCCAATGCGTGCCATAATGCCTTTGTTTTTTATCCTTCGCTATCAAAACGACTACCCATATAAGTAAACGGATACGTGACTTCAATTACTTTTGTCTCTAGTGTTATATCCGTTTGATTTGACTTTGGGTTCTTCAATATGTGCCTTTTCAGAACCTATCTTTGATGCTATATTTCTTAAGACATTTTATTGATGATAAAAGTACAACATTGGTGAACCCTCTTATGTAGTAGAGAAATGCGTTATGTCAAAACCAGTAGTTGTATAACCCTGAGCAGAACAAACAAACACACTTTTTTTTAAAAAAGAGGATTAAACTGGGCACGCTGGCCCGTATTACATTCGGCCCTTCCAAACACACATTTTTCACATATTAGTCATATATTATAATAAATAAAGTAAGTAAAGTACATAGAATAATTTTGCTTATGATAAATTTTATGATGAAAAATAACCCACATTAAGAAATGAAAACATTTTACAACAAAAATATGTAATTCCTTATCTTGTCATCATCATTATCATCATCATCATACACCACTTCTGCCGTTAAGCGTCGTGGGGAGGATAAATTGCAATCCAGTGCACGGTGGCTGCCACTGGTTATTGTCATGCCCTGAAGGCGTAGAGTGTCTTCAATGCTGTCGATCCATGTTTCCGCCTCCGTTCTCTTCTTTTCTGAGATATCGTGCTTGCGATGGTATTTGATCTTGTTGCATTCTAACGAGGTGGCCAAACCACTTGATCATAGGCGCTCAATCCCAATTTTCAGGAGCCAACGATGAGTTTTAATTCCGATAGCATCAGTAACTGTCTGATTGTATATTTGTCTCGCCCTTTCCTTGAGTGTTGAGCATCTGTCAGATCCCCTGGTAACTCCTCGCAGCGCCGTTCTCCTCAGACCGTAATGATCCTCACAACATCTAGCTTGTCAGACTTCAGTTAACCACCATGTGGTGCACAACCGGCTAGTCTATCTGCCTTCTCATTTTCCGATACGCCGGCATGAGCTGGAGAGAATATCCAAAGGATGCTAACTACCCAGGACCTCTAAGATAATGCTTGCCACTGTGCAGGGATACAGCGAGTGACACGATTTAACAAACACTGGAACGACCACTCTAGTTCTTCTGTTGTTATGACATTTGAAGTTTGTGTTAATGCCCTTTGGATGTCAATAATATAGACAAAGAAACGTTATTTCAATGTTAACTTCAATGTTGGGAATAGAAAGTAATCACAGGCACACAAAACTGGGAAATACATTGGATGATTGAGAACATGCACTTGTTTTTAGGCTAAAAATTCCTGTCACTCCCCGCTGCATCTATCTCACCACACTGGGGTGATCCATCTGCTCCTCTGAACTGTACACACTCTCTCACAAGGCACCAACCACGTCTGCATTATCATGCAATAGCATTTCACCAGTTTTGCAGAGCCAGCCAGTATGTCCGCCTATTCATTTCCTAACACACCGGTGGGTCCCAGGATGAAAATCCAGACACTACTCCTCACCCGTGTCCTCCACAGTGCAGCATGCCACTCTGCACGAAGCATGCCTGTCCTGACCTTCCTCGGCATGCTTTGTTAGTTACAATCACGATGCGTGTGTGTCGTGGTCTCTAGCCAGCGGAAAGCTGCCGTGACCGACTCCACCTCCATTCTTAAGCTGAATGTTGTTGTAATTTTGAAATCCACGGAGGGCTTAACATTGAGATGCTGGACAGTACAATGTTGAATTGGGGAAAAAAACGTGTAGCAATGATGCTTTAGCAGAGACAGGAGCGAATGTGATAACAGTGTCTAAGATAATCGAAAAGTATATAGGACCTTCGTTCCCGAAAGCTTCCCTTTGTGGTAATTCAGTGCCTGATCAACTTATATATCAGAAGTGAAACAGGACAGTAGTTGAGATGTCAGCGATACCTATAATACGTTGTGAAAAGGCTCTCGGTGATCCCAGGAGCGGGGCCGTAGTCTGAAGAAGTATGTTGTGGACTCACGCCGAGTCGAGGCTGGGTGTTCTCTCTTATGTGACAACGCCTTGGGAGCATATCATAGTGTATAGGCGGAGAATTAGATGGACAGTCGTCCTCTCTCACCAGTTCTTTGTCATCGTCATACAGTGTTGCGTTCTAAAATAATAGTTGATGCCCGATTGAAGAAATAACTCTTCTAGTTTTGTTGACGTGGTTGGCTGCGGGCTGTTGTCGGTGTGGTGGTATAATATAACTTTGAGAACTGTGTTAATCTGGTACTTCCAAGTAGGGAACCCTATTAGTCGCCAGGAAGTTAGCTTGGGTGGGGGAGGGGGGGGGGAAGAGGTTCCTATATGAATGAGGCAGAATCAGTCTCCCGTAGACACCTGGTTAGGAAGCGATATACACCCTACTTAACGCTACACAACAGGGGGCACTATGTCATCTCAGTCTCTGGAACAGACACTTAGTTTATGAACAGCCAGTCCAGGCACCAGGTGTTCATGCACTGAGATTGTGACTGCAGAGAATCTTGCTCTCAGTGACATTCCTGCTTTCATGTACATAACTCCCCGTGTGGGTTCCGGGGCCCCATTGTGGGGAAAACAAGAATAGACTCACTGCCTCCTCAAAAGCATGTCGTAAGAGTCGACTAATTGGGGAGCTTCCTTTGAAGTCGGAGTGCATCTGCCGGAGAGGAAAGGAACCGACAGTCTGTATTCAAGAGAATGAGATCTGTAAAACTGATGCACACGCAACACTCAGGTTCTGGAGCAGGACTGCAGTTCAGTAGTGGACAAGCAGCCAGAACCTTCCGCCAGAGTGTACAGCTGGTGAACGCGAAGAAGAAGAATGTACATAACTCCTTTCATGATTTGCTTTGACATTGCTGCAGCTCACCCGTCATAACTGGTAGAAGCACTGATGCAGGACTGATAATCCATGCCAGGGAATTATTGATTGTTTGACTCAAGATTTAATATCACTGCATTTAGCAGTCCCAGACGTGACCCAGTAAGAAGTTTGTGCATTAACACCTGGTAACCACCATGTACATACGCCAGCCATTGAACTTACGAACACATCGCATTACTGTTTTCAAGCTCTACTGAGGGCGTTTCTGTCAATTAATTGTTCTCTAGGGACTTCTACAAACTTAAATTTCACTTCCTCAGCTGTGTAGGCATTTTTTATTAGGATTTGGTGGGTTTGACCTACAGGAGCATGAAATCACACTGAAGTGATTTGGAAACAGACTGCATTCATATATATTGATGACCTTGGTACGGAGTATACTTATAGTATAATTTACATGCCACTGCCGACCCAACATGCCAACTGTGCAGAGCCAGACAGACGCTCAAGCACGTATTGTCTGTGTGCAAAGAAGCCCTAGGTCAGGGATGAAACACTTGGCGCCACAATAAAGTCCTAAAATAGTTAGCAAACATTGTCAACCGAGCCAGGATGAGGGCCACGCGAAGACCAGTCCTACCGTTACCCCCATGCACTTCCTCAAGGCTGGGCAGATTTATAAAGGTAAAATCAAAAAGGTCGCATACGCTTCATCAATACTTGACTGTGCGAGTTACTGGTAACTGGCTGTTCCCTGCCTGATTTCGAAAGGTACCCAGAGTCAATCCGGAAGACCAGCGTTAGACCCGACATAGTTTTACACTCTGCGGAAAAATACAGACTCATCAGGAAGTACTGTGAGCTCGTTACCGGTCTGAGAAGAGATGAAGCACACGCAGTAAATATCTACTTTCGCCGTCGAGGTAGGCGCAAATGGTATTATCTCCCACTTCCATGTAAAATGTGCTAAAGCAGCTCGGTTTGTGAAGACACGAGCGCAAATGGTAACGTAAATATCTGGGCGACCCTGCTGAAAGAGCTAATAGCTGGCTCTGGACGCAACAGAACGTCGTTGTGGATGGGGCTCTCTTAGACTGATCCGAGTCTTTAGTGGAAAAGAACGTCATATCCTTTAAAATTTAAAGTGTTCAAAATACCTGAAATTGTCTCTATGTCGACTGCCAGAGTCTAAATGCCAAGTCTAACACCTGTCCGATAAACCAACTGAAAGCTTGTCACCATGGTCGTAAAGTAGTCGAAGGATTTAATTTGCTACCGCATCGACAATATTATTAATTCTGGTGAGCCAGCGACACGTAGTGTTATGAGATGATGCTGACCGAATTCACTCACTAACACATATATATATATATATATATATATATATATATAATATATATATATATATATATACATACATATATATATATATATATATATATATATATATATATATATATATATATACATACATATATACATACATACGTATATTTAATGGGTAAATTGTGTTTATTCGTTGCAGAACTCAGTAACCATCATCATGATTGCAGCCGTCTTCTTGGTTGTTCTTGCAACAATGCCAATGGCATCGTGTGAGTACATTTTTGTTATTTACAACACTGAGTATATTAAAAGGTGTTATTTAATGTCTTATATTAGCTGGCTTTTATTTAATTGTTTGCACCGTATTATTGCAATGTTATCTAAGCATTTCACTGTAATATGCAAACATTATGTTGATTCCTATTTTGTGTGCTTTTTTTTTTTTTTTTACATCCTTATACTCATGCTCCAACAACCATTATTGGGCGCTTTCTTTGAAGACTGAGTGCATCAGCATTAGAGCCAATGAACCAGCAATCTGCACACAAATAAGTCAGTTCTGTAGAACGGACATGTAGGTACAACCGAGGTTCTCAAACAAGACTAAAAGTTCAAAGGTTGAAGAATTAAAATAACTTTCTGCCGGAGTTTACAGCTGGTGACCGTAAAGAAGAAGACAATTAGTTGCGTATCCTTTACAGGACGTTTTAGAACCAACCCCAGCATTTTTATTAATTTTATGGGTTTTCCAGGCAAATTTACATTCAGTTGTTTCTCAGTGCCTTTTTAGCACTCGACTCTTGATGCCACTGTCAAAAACAACGCAACACGGTATATTGCAAAATCGCCTCCAGTCCAGGTTGAACCCGGCACCACAGCTTTACGAATATCATTCGCCTAAGCCAGGGACACCGACAGAAAGAATAAAATAATTCATTAAAACAGGCATAGCAGAGGGTATATGTATATGTATATAAATGTTGATGTTTTTCACGCCATAACTCATCTAAAGTATGGTGCAAGCCGCATAGTTGCATAGAAAACTCGTTACTGGATGCCGTATATGTAGTAGAAACACCACAAATGAGCGAGGACAACATGAGCCTTTCGTATTTAAGTTTCTCTTGGACGCACAGGGCCCTCACGAGAAGCAACGAATAGTGAAACTTCACCCTACTAGACCTGAGCCTTGACTAAGGGTAGGGTTGGGCTTGAGCTTGGCTACATCATCCTGTAAAAAACAATAGCCACACAAACCAGACAACCATGGATAAGTCAAAAAGAGAAGCAAGTAAAACACAGGTAGCCAAGAGGAGGGGGTGGGGTGGGGGTGCTCTTCAAGTAGAAGAAGTATGGAAGTATGACACGATGTGGAGAAAGCAGAAAGAAATCCGAATCTTCGACGTACCTCCTCTCAGGTAATAAAATCTCCAGAACTGGCACCTGGATTGTCAGAACTCGTTTTTACAAAGAGAGAACAATGGAAGTAGCAAGATAAATGACACATTATAGAATTTGTATTTTAGGGTTTTTTGAAACCAGATGGACTGGGACGGGAAAAGAGTATTTTAAATTCAGGGGAAACTATTTTGTTCTCAGGAGACACAGAGGCAAATTCGCCCCACAGTGAAGAAGTAGTCCTGATGCTATCGAAAGAAGCAGACAGGGAACAATTAGAACGGGAAGCCGTGAGTCCCTGAATAATTAGAGCATCATTTAGAACAGCGAAACAGAAGGTGAACATGTCGGTAATACAGTGTTAAGAACCAATAAATAATAAAGATGTATTTGTTAAGGAAGAATTTTACATGCAGCTTCAGAATATTATAAAAAATAAAAGAAAGGGCAATTAAACAATTTTGATGGGTGATCTAAATGCTTAGATAGGATCAGATAACACAGGTTATGTAGAGATTATGGGAAGTCATGGTCTATGAGTAATGAATGAAAATGGACAATTGTTCACACATTTTTGTGCAGGAAACCAGTATGGTATTGGTGGAAGTATTTTTCCCCATCAAAGAATACACATGGCAACATGGGATTCACCAGACCAAAAAGACAACCAATCAAAAGAATCAACTGTTTATTAACAAAAAAAATCTTTATCATCCCTTTACGATGTTATGGCTTCAGAGGGTCCGATATATTTACTGACCATTTCCTGGTGGTAAGTAAAATCAATTTGAAACTTAAAAGAAATATAACTTCTTATAATCATAGAAACCAATATGATGTAGGTTATCTCAGGGAAAAAGAAGTTAGGGAACAATTTTCAATTACAGTCTCTAATAAGTACCAGGTGTTGCAGCAGTTATCTGACGTCAGCATTGAAGTCTGCTGGGATCAGATCAAAGGAATCTAGAATTAATCTTGTCTTTGACAAGAAAGAACGGAAACATAAAGCGTGGATAACACCAGAAATCATTAAATTGATTAACAAAAGGAAAAGTGAAAAGGCAGACTTAAACCATAGCAACACAAAAGCTGCTTAAGCTAGAGCTCAGGATAAATACACAGAAGCAAGTAAGGAAGTTAGGAGGCATATAGGCATATAAGGGCAGATAAAGTGAAATATTCAAATTATCTAGCAGAAGAGGCGGAGACAGCAGCAGCAAAAGGAAACCACAGAGAGCTTTACAGTAACACAAGCAAATTAGTAGGTAAATATAGTCAGCTGTTACCCAGGGTTATAATTAGGACTATAGGCGCTCACCCAAATCTTAGCGCTCACAGTGGGAAATACAGGTCCAACAAGCTGACTGGGTAATAACTTTAAAGTAAAAGCGAATATTTTCCCCGACGTCGGGTGTATGCACAAAGCCCTAACCGGTTCCTTCCCCGGTCTCCACACAAAAAAAAGAGAACACAATACAACTTTTGTTTTTTGCTGCTTAAGATGGGACTGGAGTGTCTATGGAAATGTCCCGAGTGTTGTGATGCCAATTATTTATAGTTAACTAACGTCAGCTCATAAACCAATCGACATTTGATGAGAAATTTCATCAACATCGCGCCGGCCGCCTTTACTTCCCAAGACTTTAACTAGTAACCATCTAAGCCAAAACCGACCTTAACAGCTAAGGTATTTTTTTTTAATATCTAGCTTTGTTTTGATGTGAATCCAGGACGATTTAAATTTTGGTCATAATTAATTGCATCATCCTGTCACAACATTCAATTTCTTAATACTTGGATCCTTCGTTGCGATAGGTACTGAGAATAGTGGAACTGAAAAGAAATAACTTGAGTATATGCTTGAACCCAGGATCTTTCACGTCGTAGGTGGATGTGCTAGACACTGGGAAGTTGCATATTTAATAAAACTCCCGAGTTCGAAACACCAGGATATAGCAATATGAGAGTAATTCAACCGTAGGCATAATGTCAGTGGGGTTTTTTGCATGTAGTAATCTCAAGCTTGGGGTGTTGATCAAACAGAGTATACTGCCGGAGGGGGTCAATCTGCAGACAACCAACACAAGACTGTCGCGGCTCTTATTTTACTGCAAGTATGAAGGGAATTTATTCCTTTTCTTCACGTTTACCGGCTGTCAACTCCGGTGGAAAATTCTGATTGTTAGTCCACTTCTGGAGTTTAATCTTGTTCCAAAACTTCAATGCTGCATTGACATCCGTTTTACAGATCTTATTTGTAGGCCAGACTGTTGGTTTTAAATACCCCCTATTATCCCGTATTTAGAACGTGACTCAGGGTTACAATTCGGGCTGTTGGCAGCTCCCATACCCCACCCTTACCCTCCTATGTCAAGGGAGATAACAGTGGAAAAAAAATATGTAAAACAATAGTTTAGATAAAGAGCCTACTATAAATAGAATTCAAAGGGATATTACTCTAGTAAATGTTAACTATCAGTGATTGTAATCAGAAATGCCAATAAACCTGGCTGCTAATGTCACTTTTCAGTTTAGCCAGAATAACATCTAAAAGTTTAAACTGCATTCCCTTTCCCCCTCCCCCCTCTATCCCCACCTCTTTTCTTATATAGAAATATATTATTCTGGTAGGAGATGTATTGGTATCTTTTTTCCACATACGAGCCGTAACAAATGTCCCATGAAAGTGTCCCTTAAATATTTATGAGAAATCTCACAGGTGTATTGATACCCAGTTTCGTCCTTTTCAGGACGAAATTTTTTGTCATTTGAAGCCCTACTCTGGCTTTTGCCAGGGGCCGCAATATAGGCAGTCCATACATATGGCCAAATGTCTGAACGCGGTTTCTGGGACCTCTCCACGGCGATCCTCATCCACATGGTGGCATTTTGTGTCATAGGGTGTTTATCGCTTGTGTGATGTCCTGGTGGGGAAGAAATTCATTCATTCATTCCTTAAATATCACGCCAGCATCATTTATACAAACTGTGTTTCAGAAAACAACTCCATGAGGATAGACAGCAAGTTTCATCACAAACAAAAGCCACTCTAATATAAAAATTGTCTTTCGACGGTTACACTGAGAGATTCACTTCTGCTGGATTCACATTCAAGCAGTGGCTCTTTGATTTATTGTGAAACATTTCACGCTGTGATCCTGTAGATTATAAGAGTGACAAATCAACTTTAAGTCATCGAATACAGTCAAATTATTCTTTTGTTCCTAACAGTTGTTTTCTGTGTGCTTTTCCACTGGTTTTAAAACCCCTTTGCCTCTGTGAATTCTGTAGCGGTATATTTCTGTGGAAAAAGAAAATAATACATACAATAAACCATAACAAGTATGTGGTAAGAGCAACTAATAGAAAGTTACTGAAACTGGATGTACTGAACATAAAATAGTAGATTTTATAGCCTAGCTGTGTAATTCACAACATTACGTTTCAACCATTCTTTTATGGGCGAAAGCATGGAAAACAGATAATTTGTGTTCAAAATTGGCATTTCTGCTAAAAAAAAAAATTCATTCTTACGGAGGAATAGTTTAATTTATAATATTGAACAGGTAGAAAAAATGTTAAACTAGCGAGATAACCCAAAGGAAGTCAGCAACCCGACTGTGAATCTTCATCCTCCCCAGAATATCTACATTGCGTTATGTCAGAATGTTAGATCAGTAAGCCAAGCTAAAAGAGCGTTAAAATCATCCGCTAAATTTATCTATAAAAAAATAAAAGGCAAAGTTAACAATAGTAACATTACAGAACAACAAACATATATTAGAAAGTGGAAATTATGCATTGAATGTATTTATTTACGCTTCGACAAAAACTTAACAAAACGACACATGAAACGGGGCTATTATATTGTATAAATGGATTTTGAAACGGCCTGTATGATGAATTACTATGTAATATAGCACACCACCAAAAAAATTAAATGTCATCGAAGCAATGTATTTAGAAGGGAGTTGGCGGTAGTTAAACAATGTAGACAGGGATTCATAGTTTTACTTCTTTTGTTCTGCCTATACATTGACTAAGCTATTAACCATTGTCGAATGTCACAAGGCAAGGAAAGGGGCATTTTTTACATAATATTTTACAAGTACAACTTTACACCATCATCAGAACAGAGAAACAAATTAATCATGTATTCTTAATTATTATAATGATTTTTTTTTTTCAAACCGCTTGATTTCTAAATATCATTTAAGGACGAATTATTTGTAAATACTGATGTTTCCCGTAATTATTTTTACTTATGCCGTCCCTTTTTTCTTTTTCGGCTTCTAGTTGGAGTAAGTACTTTCTATGACTACGTAGAACTGTCTATACTGTTTGTTTATCTTTGCATACATCTTTGTGTAAAATGCTGACTTCCAGCTGCTGTTATTGGCAGAAAATTAAACATCTTCGAAACATAGACATATGTATCACCATATGTAAAACTGGATACATCACAGTGGCCATGAAAATAATTATTTAATCACATTGACAAAAGTGAACAGCTGTTGGTAATAAAGTTTACTGAACCATTAGTTTAATGAGCTATATAGTCGACAAGATTATTCAAGACATACAGGAGGAAGGATGCGGATTCTAACCCATCAACTTCAGGCCGGCAGGGAGAGCATCTAGCCGCTACGCCTTCGTGGCTCCTAGCAGCATAATTGCTTGGCCAACAATCTTAGATTTGCTGATGACCCGTCGTTAACAGCAGACTGGGAACAGGAGCTACCAGAACAGCTGGTGGAAGTATAAATGCGAATGTAAAACATGAGTTTGAAAGAACAACAAATAATGATAGTTAATAAGGGAAAAGAGGATGCCGGCAGTGCAGCTGGCAGAAAATATAAATTGTGCTGCTGAATAATGAGCTTAATACATCAAATTCTTATTTATTTTGCATTGATTGCAGGTAACATTCTTTCGTTAGTCCCTATTCCAGTATTATTTGTAACACGAACGAAATCAGTTTTCAGTTTATTCTATACTGTATTTTATTTGGGTATTCTCAAAAAGCGTTTATAACATCTATTTTGCAAGTGGGGCTGTCATAGGCAAGTTCGGCTACGAGATTAATAGGTGTTATGATAATGAATCATCACGTATGAACAAGTTGACCCTCAGTCGAACTCAGAGCGAGATAGGGCAGTCTGACCACGGAATAAACTTTCGACTGAGATGAGCTAAGCCCTACGAACCTCAAGTAACACGAGCAACGGCGTGTCAGAGATGAACGCGGGAGAGGAACAAATTGCTTGGACAGGAGCTTGTTCGAGAAAGATGTGTAGTTGGAGATTGGACTGGACAGATGCAGGACTGCGACGGGTAAATGTACCCTAGTTTAGTGACGGTTAGATAGAATAGTATTTGTTGTGAGAATTTGAGAAAAGCTTTGTTTCCACACAGTGGTTTGACGAGATAGTGTAGAGTTAATGTTTCTCGTATAGTAGACGTTCGACGCAGTATCTGTTAAGCTGCTAGCCAAGTAGCTTTATTTGACTACGATTTATTACCGTCCGGTGTCAACATGGTAAAGTGGAGTGCGGCTAACGACCCAACATGCCCGCTATGCAGAGCTAAACAGACGCTAGAGCACGTACTGTCTGCGAGCAGAAAAGCCCTAGGTCAAGGCAGGTACACTTGACACCAAAACAAGGTGCTGAAAGAGTTAGCGGCCGTTGTGGACCAAGGTAGGATGAGGGCCAATGCGATGAGGGCCAATGCGAGGGCCAGTCCTACCGTCGTCCCCGTACGCTTCCTTTAAGGATGGGCAGAATTATAAAGGTAAATTCAACAGTCGTGTAAGCTCCATCGATGCTTGACTGTGCTAGGGACTGGTTACTGGCGGTTGAACTGTGTGGTCATGAAAATTACCCTGAGTTAATCCGGAAGACTGCCTGCGACCCGACATGGTCCTACACTCTGCGGAGAAACGTAGCTCATCCTGATCGACCTGAGTGTGTCGTTTCAGTCGCGAATGGGCGAAAGCCACATGTGCAAGCTCGAAAGGTACTGTGACTTAGCGACTGGTCTGAGGAGAGACGATGCGTAAACAGTAAGAATCTTCGCCGTCGCGGTAGGCGCAAGAGGTCTCGTTTCCACTTCAATGTACAATGTGATTAAACAACTAGGCTTACATGGGAATGAACGAAGACGAGCACTAACACAACTGGGCGAGGTTGCTGAGAGGGCCTCGAGCTGGCTATGGACACAATGGAACTTCATGGGGGACGGTCTCGGTGAGCTGGTCCAGGTGTTTGGTGGAAAATAATGTCTTATCCCTTAAAGTCCATAGTGTCCAAATTGTCTGCCAGTGTCCCTCTGCCACCTGCCAACAAGGTCCAACACTTGCCCGATAAACCAAACATAAGCTTGCCACTTGGTCGTCCAGGTAAGCAGACTGCATAAATTATGCTACCGCAACAACTTCATATATCACAGTACCTTTCACAAAGTCACAAATTCGTCTTGTCCCTGTCTGATAGCATCCGGTAATACGTGCAACAGGAGGAAATCAACCCTGAGCCTCATGAACTCAGGTGGGCCCACTCTCTGAAAATGACTAGGATTTCGAGGGCCGAAACATTTGTCGACGAGAGATTACTTCTACTGGACATTGGTAGACTCCTGCTGTACATGCTCCCCTGTGGGTTTAATTTTTTTTTCTCGTATAGTAGACGTTCCACGCAGTATCTGTTAAGCTGAAAGGTAATGTGCGATACGCATTGTTAAAGGCGGTAAGACTGCCCACTCACCTTGGAACATTCACCGTACTTGTGTCACTGTTCCGCGTGGCATAGACGGTGAGGTGGAATCGTGTCCTTGGTATATCCATGAGAACGGCTGGGGTTGATTAGTGAATGTAAAAGCTATCAACGCAGGCGTTTCGGATACGGACAAGCACCTTTGTTGAAGGGGCTACACTTTGAATTGTTCTTTGTACATTAAAGATTATGTGTGTACTTAGTAGGTGTACGTTTTAGAAGTGTCTTAGGGTAGTTAAGTCTGTTAGCTGACCTACCTAACGAGCCATAGAAAGTAGATTAATAAAGTAGGTCGCGGACAAGCCCCCGTTATCAGTTTAATATATTTTAAAAAGCACACCTACTGAGTACACACATTATTATATATTCGTTATGTTTATATTATAATTCCACATTACAGAGTAGGATTCGATATTTTCTTAACCTACAGTCTACTATTCGTCATGCTTACATATTCGGTAACTACCCAGACCTCTTGGGATATGTGCTTCCTTTTCTAAAAACGCCCACAGTTTAATATCAAACATCTGCTCCAGCACCCTACCAAATATGTTTTGTAGAGTGATAATCCTAAATCTGCTGTGTCTTGAATGATCCCAGTCTGTTTTTGTCAGTGAGACTAACTACCAGTGAAACCAGTCGTGAGGTATTGATGCATCTCTTTTCCTCTGATTGAAGGAAACAAGCCATTTTCCTCTAGTCTTCATCACTCATTTCCTTCAGGTGGGCACACCTAACACTGTCTGGCTCATGCGTGGGGTCTTTTACTTTTTGTTTTCCAAGTAAATTTGTGTTATAATCTACAGAAAGCGATCCTCGTAGTATTTTGCCAAAGGGACACTCAGTAGATCCTCTCTAAAAGAATTTCTAATTTCTTTACCATTGTAAACTATATGTGCTAGAAATTGCAGCATAAGTGCTGCCCTTTTATTTATCATTGCCCTGCCATTATCATTGAATATTATGCCTGCTGTCGACGGTTGATCTCCTCTTTGCATTAGTCACTGTAGTTTCCAGAATCTTCTGAATGACATATTCCCTCAAACTTCAGTCACAAAATGTCTCCGTTCTGATTTGTTTATTCTACTGATTGAACTCTACTAGCAAGCCCATCCCCGGTCCCAACCCTCCTTTGATTGTTTCATACAAACTAAGTAATCAGTGGAACAGTCAAGATTATTTCACTAACCTTCTGAAGACTATTTATAACTTGTGAGAAACTGAAGTATTAGCAATAAAGCTAAAATGAATTGTAACATCTCTGAAGGGCTTTTAGCTATTATTGTCATGATGGTGAAATAAAAAATAAAAAAAAACAGAATGCAAAGTTCGTTAATTTTTATACATTTTGGAACAAGACATTGTACTTTTTTTCCTTTTTAACTCGCATAATGATAAAAGCGATTTGTTTTACCACATTGCATTTTAACGTTTTTCCCCAGCAATCATTAGTAAGTAATACATGTCAGCTTATTCAAATTATTATTATTATTATTATTATTATTATACTTTTTACGGTATGGTGGGAGAGGTGGGGTGGGGAGTTGGTGGGGGGGGGGGGGGGGAGTTCTAGCATCATAACAAAAGGGTTTACTTTTTTTTTCTTTTAGTCGTTGAACTTCGTGCTAGATATCATATATAACTAGGGCTGTACCAAATATTCGCTTCATATTCGCTTCAGGGCCGAATACTGGACGTAATAACTATTCGGTATTAGGCCTCGACACAAGATTTTCAAAACAATGTTTTTCCGTAACGAATTTAAATAATGCGGATACAAACAATGCATTGCTCAATTTATTGCTAGGCATATTTCGCTGTATCTCATCATATCAAGATTACCTTGGTTCATACTGTCAAGCGTTATCTTTGTGTGCCACCTAAGAGCGTACCAAGTGAACGTCTGTTTAGTACAGCTGGAAATACCTTAAGTGAGACAAGAAGCTGCTATAATGCTGACAACAGGGGAACGATTTTTTTTTTTTTTTTTGGAAAGCTAATGCCGCTTTCATGGATTAACTAAGCTGTCGGTGACAATTTATAAGTTTAGTTACTTGTTATGAAACTAAGAATACTTTCATTCCTGTGTATTAGTGTTAGTTGAAATGTTTTGAAATGTTTACTATTCTACAATTTTTAGAGGCCTCAGAGATGTGGTTTTACAGAAGAATGCTTAGAATACATTGGGCAGGCTTTGAAAGAGGCGGGAGCCCGAACACAACTTATCACAGACATCAGAACGAGACAGTCATCATTTTTCGGCCATTTTATGAGAAGAGGGAAAATAGAACATGTTGTGACCACTGGAAAGATCTTTGGAAGGAGGGATAGAGAAAGACAACAAGAGAAGATGCTTGACAGTCTTGTTGCATGGCATGGAGGTGTATTGGCACACGAACTGATACATGCTGCAGGAGATAGCAGATTATGGAGAGGCATGATCGGCCACGCCAGTCGGCAAGGCACCTGATGATGACTATTATGTACTACATTGTGTGAAATAAAATTTCAGCGTATATTTGATAAAATGGAAGTTTTCTTTTTTGATCTATTTTATTCACGAAAGTGAAAGAATAGGCCTCAGTTTAAACAGTGGGAAGACAGACGTAATGGTGGTATTAAAGAAAAAAATAATTCCTTAGTGTGTAATAAAAGTCAATGGTATTATTTTGGGACAAGTACAGAAATTTAAGGATCTGGGCACATGGATAACATCAGATGGAAGAGACATTACTGAAATAAGAAACATAATAGGACAGGCAAAAACTGCATTTTATAAAATGACAAAGCTATTATGCAATATATCTTTGTCATTGAAGGTTAGAAAAAGAATTCTTGCTTGCTACATATATCCAGTTTTAACATATGACTGTAAGTCCTAGACAATCGGTAGACAGGCCAAACAATTTATTGAGGCCTAAGAGATGTGCTGTTACAGAACAATGTTTAAAATACCTTGGACAGCAAAAAAAAAAAAAAGCAACCAAGAGGTTTTGATAGAGGCGGGAGCCCGTAGACAACTACTCACAGACATCAGAAGGAGACAGTCATCATTATTCCGCCATGTTATAAGATTAGGGAAAATGGAACATGTGGTTACCACGGGAAAGACCTGTGAAAGCAGGGATAGACAACGAGAGAAGATTCTTGATAGTCTTGTTGCAGTGCATGGAGGTGTGCCAGCACACGAACTAATACATGCTGCAGGAGATCGCAGATTGTAAAGAGGCATAACCGACCATGCCAGTCGGTAAAGCACCTGATGATGATGATTTACTATCCGTATTAGTATTCGTATTCGGCCGAATAGTTGGTCCAGCAATTCGTATTAGGCCAAAAAGTGAAAATCCCTATTTGGCACAGCCCTATTTATAACTCTGTTGCAGGCATCACCACGATCAAGTGCAGCAGTCACTGACCTTTATCTTTTCTGGTACCCTTCAAAAACATCAAATGTAAGAGTAGCCCCATTTGACCAGATATCCTTTTCTATTCTGTAACTACCCAGACTCCTTGGGAGGTGTGCTTCACTTTCTAAAAACCCCCACGTACCCTATCAAATATGTTTTGTAGAGTGATAATCCTGAAGCTGCTAAGTCTTAAACGATCCCTGTCTGTTTTTGGTAGTGAGACTAACTACCTGTGCAACTAGTCGTGAGGTATTGATGCATGTCTTTTCCACTAATTGAAGGAAACAAGCCATTTCCCTCTAGTCTTCGTCACTCATGTACTTCATGTGGGCACACCTAACACATTCTGGCTCAGGCGTGGTTTTTTTTCTTTTTGTTTTTTAAATTGAATATTGTATAATCTACAGAAAGCGATTCTCGTAGTATTTTATCTAAGTGACACTCAGTATATCCTTTCTAAAGGAATCTCTAATGTCTTTACCCGTGCAAACTATATGTGCAGAAATTTCAGCAGAAATGCTTCCTTTTATTTATTTTATCTTTGCCATAAGCATTGCATATTATGCCTGCAGTGGTAGGTTGACCTTTTCTTTGCATTTGTCACTGTAGTTTCCAGAATCTTCAGAATTACTTATCCCCTCTAATATCGGTCATAAAATGTCCCCTTTCTGATCTCGTTTTATCTACTGCATACTGCTTGAACTATTCTACTAACCTTCCCACTTCCTTTGTTTTTTATTCAAACCCCAAATCATTGTGATGTCCCATCTTTCTCTTGTGACTTTTGGGGCAAGCGCCCTAGTGTCAGTAGTTTTCTAACTGCAGCGCTGCTTTCCAGGACTGTGTCTACTTCTGAAGTTCAATATAGGGCTGCATACCAGCAGAGCTGATGGTTCTATCGCGTGCTTTTTGCCGGAGATGTCAAAGAAGGCTGTTGACCGACTTCATACTGGTTAGCTTGAAAACTTTTGTAAACATGAATTATTGCACTGTATCTTCTCTCATCAGGCGGACGTCGTGGTAAGTTTATGATGTTTTAGTTTTGTCTAATTATTGCGTATTTTTTTTTTTTTTTTCTGCATTTGGATGAAAGTAGTTTACTGATGAAATATAGTCTTCAGGACTGAAAATGGAAAAGCTTATGATAAACTAGCTGTGCCCTGCCACGCGTTGCTGTGGCCCCGAATGGTGAAATGAAAAAGAAAGAAAGTAGCTCTCAACTAACAGTGTCTGGCATAACCATCAACCCCGTCCCTCTACCCTCCACCCAGTTATATCTCACTCGCTGAAGGAAAAAAAAAAATCATCACTTTGCGAAAGTATTAAAATAGAAATAGTTAAGAAATTTTAACTGTAAAATAATGTTTTAAGCTCTCTCAGTTAACAGTGTCTGCCATCAACCCCCCCCCCCCCCCCCCCACCCCCCCCCCCCCCCCCCCACTAATCATATCATCCTCACTGCGACGGATGGGAAAGTCATCATCTGACGAAATATTGTAACTGAACTGAGCTTTGCATCCGTGTCCACCCAGAGACAGATGGATAGCATCAATGTGTAATGAGAAGTTAATGTGGCTAGTGTAACAGCTACCACATCACCCATCCAGTACCAGTACTACTGCTACCACTACAACCACCACCTTCATAACAAAAACAAAAAACAGTCACTACTGTCTGTGCAGGTCGGTGTAGCCAGAGGGGTTAGGGCTGCATTATGTCGCCACGGTTTAGTGTAACTGAGCTCCCAACAAAGAAAAAGAGAACTCACAGTAATAGTCCGTTTTATACTCACAAATAGCGGAAATAAAAACCTCCACCCGTCATCTCCCCTCTCCGAAGAGACGAATGTTAAATGACTGTGGCACCCGTGTCCACCCAAAGTAAACTGGACTGTAAGCAGTCTTAGTTAACAGCTTCTGTCATCTACGAGTAGTTTATCATCGAGTGAAGCGTCGCGGGGAGGATAAATGGTACTTTACTGAAATCAGATGTCTTTGGGCGAAAGGTGCAGATATCGCAGCCTAACTGTAAATCACAACACAACATGTCAAAAACCCTCTTGAGAGAAAAATGAAAATTAGCACCCAGTGGGTGATTGAACACCGGTCAACCACGGGAAGGGAGGTTGGCGTACAAATATACTAAGTAAGACTGAAGAGATTGGGTCCGATATCGCAGCCTAGCTGTAAACCACAACACAACATTCCAATAGCTCTCTTAGAGGCGAGCGAAGATTACCCGTGACATGACCAACATCTCGCAGGCAGGCTGTAAATCCCCAAATCGAGCGGAAAGATGACGTAGATATCGCAGCCTAACTGTAAACCACAACAAAACGTGCCAGGTGCTTAGTTAAAGGAAAACAAATTCTCTATCACCTAGCGGGGCAATGATCGCCAGTCACCCACGTAACACGCAAGATAGACAACTCAAGCACTCAAGGATTCAAGCATCTGCACAATTATAACTCCCTCTCCGAATGATTGACACATTATTATGTGGCGACATTGTTAAAAAAGAAATAGTTTAGAAATGAGAAATGTAAAAAAAAAAAAAAAATGTTTTATGCTCTCTCAGTTAACAGTGTTTGGCATCAACCCCCTCGACCCCCCCCCCCCCCCCCCCAAAAAAAAAAAAATCAATCTTGTCAAACTCTACGAAGTGTGGGAAAGTCATCGCCTGACGAAATATTGTTGTTAAATTGAGCTTGGCATCCGTGTCCACCCAGACAAAAATGAGTAGCATTAATCTGTACTGAGAAATAAATGTGGCCAGTGTAACAGCTACCACATAACCCATCGAGTACCAGTACTACTGCTATCACTACCATCACCACCGTCACAACAACAACAACACAAAACGGTAACTAATGTCTGTACAGGTCGTTGTAGCCAGAGGAGTTGGTGCCGCATGCTGTCCCCACGGACTGTTTAGTTTTGTCTACTCAGGTGGGCCCACCTCCGAAAGTGTCTAGGAGAATCGTGGGCCGAAACACTTGTCGACGAGGATATCTTCTACTGATGACTGGTAGATCCCTGCTGTACTTGCTCCCTGTGAGTTTATTCCTATTGTACGTGGCTAGCCCACAAGACAACCATGAAAGAATGGTGACTCTCGGGAAAGACCTTGTGACACCTATGGAAAGACTGACATCTGGAGACAGATGTCGACTGTGGACCGGGTTGATCACCCCTAACACAGTATAATACCTCCGATTGCGTTAACCAACATAGAAATATGCCCCCAGGGCCCTCCAAAAAGGGGGGGGGGAATGAAGGGCCCAATCAAATTGATACTCTCAGTGACGACAATGCTAGCCACCTGACTCAGATACTCGCCTAACTTCCGGGCTGGCTCTGTACATGTGGAAAGAGCTTACGGGGTTGCATGGTATGAGAACGCATGCCGGAAGAATGAAATGCGAGGGTGCGCCACGCAGTAAACGCCGTCGCAAAACTACTACTCCTGTGGTAGTTTCTGAGTCGTTAGGGAACGACGGGCTGGGTGAACCCCACTCGCCCGGAGAGGCCCATGACGTCGACTGCGGGGGAGCACATTTGATGATTTCTGAGGAAGTGCGTTCCAAGATCAGGTTTCCACCTGCGAGCGATAAGGTGGTGTGAGATACTTAAACATGATTTAAACAAGAAGTCGTTAGGCGACAAGCTTACAAAATTTGGTGATGTTATATATGATCACTGCTCCCGCGAGTTCGGGACAGTGCAGAAGGCACAGCCGGGTGCCAAGCAGAATACTAGCAGGAGGCAGAGGGACATTCTGAAGTGTCGGACAGACAAGAATGCCCTCAGAAAACGGTTCAAAGGCGCTACAGGTAGCGAACGGGAGGGGCTGTATAAAGGCTGGTTGCATTTAAAGAACAGACACAGTGCCCTCTGTCACGCCGAGCAATTCTGTGCCAACAGACGGAGAACCAAAAGGGAGCGAGAGAAATTCTTTAGGGACCCGTATCAGTTTGCCCGAGGTCTATTCGAGCAACCGAAGTCTGGGACTCTGGTTGTCAGTCAGGAAGAACTTGAGTTACATCTACGCAAGATGTACTCTGACAAAAAGAGGAGTGAGCCTCTCGATGACAATCCAGAGATCCTTAGCGGCCTCAAGCAGCCTGGGTTGCCGAAGGTACCATTTAAAATGATAACTCCCCTTTTGTCTGAGGTTGAGAAAGTTGTGAAAAAGGCCAGCGGCAAGTCTGCCCCAGATCCGCATGGTGTTCTGTACGTTCTTTACAAGCGTTGCCCGAAAATCCTAAAAATGCTTCACGTCTTGTTGAGACAAGCGTGGATCCGCAAACACATATGTCCTGAATGGCAAAAGGCGAATGGGGTCTACATTCCCAAAGAGCAGGACTCGAAAAGTCTTTCCCAATTCAGGCCCATCTCGTTGTTGAATGTCGAGGGCAAGATATTCTTCTCGGTCATGGCTCGCCGGATCACACAGTATCTGATGGCTAACAAGTACATAGATACGAGTGTTCAGAAGGGTGGCATTTCGGGCGTTCCTGGGTGCCTTGAACACGCGACCATGATTTGGGAGGCTATTCAGAGAGCCAAGCATGAGAGAACTCAATTGCACGTGATTTGGTTGGACTTAGCCAACGCCTACGGGCAGTTCCCCATCGGCTACTGTGGCGAGCCCTTAGCATGTTCCACGTACGGGCACAGGTCAATGATATGATCGAGCAATATTTCTCTAAGTTCGCTTTGCGCTTCTCTACCTCGACGTTTACCACGAGATGGACTGAGCTACAGATTGGGATAGCTATGGGGTGTACGATCTCACCAGTACTGTTTGTCATGGCCATGCAGATCATGTTAGACGGGGCGGCCGGCTACGGACAGGGCCTTCAAATAGGGGATCACTGGATGCCGCCACTACGCGCATTTATGGATGACACGACCATTATAACGGGCAGCAAGGAGTCTGCCCGCACGATCCTGAAAAGTTTGGGCGCGGTGGTCCAATGGAGCGGTATGCAGTTCAAACCGCAGAAGTCGAGGAGTCTGTCAATCCTTAAGGGCAACCAGTTTTACGGTGTCATGGAACAAGATCCCTACGGTTCTGGAGGAACCGGTGAAGAGGCTTGGTCGCGTTTACGATTCGAAGTTATCTGATAGAGCGGAGGTCCTGCGAATACACGAGTCACTGGCTACAGGCCTGCTCGCGATCGAGCGTTGCAGGCTGGTCGGGAAGTTCAAGGTTTGGTGTCTCCAATTCATGTTGATTCCGAAGCTCCTCTGGCCACTGTTAGTCTACGAGGTGACGATGACTGCAAAGGAAATCATGGAGAGAAAAATCAACACAGCCTTAAGAAAGTGGATTGTTGCACCGCCTTGTCTGACCGACGTGGCTCTGTATTGCAAACAGGCTAAGCTGGTACTTCCGTTCAAATCGATAACCGAAGAGTTTAAAGTTGGCAAAGTAAGACTCGCCATGCTCTTGCGCGAGTCTTCAGACCCAAATGTCATCGCTGTCCAGCCCGCACTCAAGACTGGGCAGAAGTGGAGAGTCCTCGATGCGATTGAATCTGCGCAGAACGCACTAAAATTGAGGGAAATAATGGGTTACACTCAAACCGACCGTCGATGCCTAGGGCACGTTAAGGTCAATTGGTGGTCAAAGGCCTCAGCCAAATAACGCCTAGACATGGTAATACAAACGGTGTGGGACAGCGAAAACGAGGTTCGTTTCCAGAAAGCGGCCCAGCAGTCGCAGCAGGGCCATTGGGTCAGCCTGGAGAGCGCATTGCCAAGAGTACTCACATGCGGTGAGATCTGGCGAATGACCCCGCTGCGACTGAGTTTTATCGTTCGTTCGGCGGACGATGTATTACCGTCCGGTGTTAACATGGTTAAATGGTCTGCGACCAACGATCCGACTTGCCCGTTGTGTAAAGCAAAGCAGACGCTAGAACACGTCCTGTCAGCGTGCAGGAAAGCCATAGGCCAAGGCCGATATACCTGGCGACACAACAAGGTGCTAACAGAGTTAGCAGCCGCTATTGCCCAGGCTAGAAGGAGGGCTAACGCCAGAGCCAGTTCAACCATCGTCCCCATACGTTTCCTCAAGCCTGGGCAGATTCAAAACGCATTCGCTCGATCTATGCTAGACTCTGCGACGGACTGGTTACTGGCGGTTGATCTGCCAGGCCATGAAAGGTACCCCCAGTTAATCCGGAAGACCGGCCTGCGACCTGACATAGTTCTCCACTCTGCGGAGAAATGGCAACTCATTCTGTTTGAGCTTACCGTCCCGTATGAGTCGCGTATGGACGAGAGTCACACATATAAGCTCGAAAAATATTGTGACTTAGCAGCCGGTCTGAGGAGAGACGAGGCGTACACGGTACGTGTCTTTGCCGTCGAAGTGGGCGCGCGAGGTCTCGTCTCCACTTCATTGTGCAATGTGGTTAAAGAACTAGGATTGCGTGGTAATGAACGTAAACGAACACTTAAAAAACTGGGCGAGGCAGCCGAAAGGGCCTCGATCTGGCTTTGGACGCAACGCAACAACGTAGGGGACGGGCCTCGGTAAGCTGGTCCGGGTTTCTAGTGGAAAAGGGTTTCTCACCCTTTGAAAGTCCATCGTGTCCAAATTGTCTGCCAGTGTTCCTCTGCCACCTGCTAACAAAAGTCCAACATTTGTCCGGTAAACCAAACGTAAGCTTGTCGCTCGGTCGTCCAGGTACGCTGACTGTTTTAATTAGGCTGCTGCAACGACTTCTTATCTCACAGTACCTTCTACAAATCACCAAGTCGTCTTGTCGCTATCCGAAAGAAAAACACCATCCGGTAATTTCGTGCAGCAGGGTACCAGCCCTGAGCTTCATGAAATCAGGTGGGCCCACCTCCGAAAGTGTCTAGGAGAATCGTGGGCCGAAACACTTGTCGACGAGGATATCTTCTACTGATGATTGGAAGATCCCTGTACATAAAACTCTTACCAGTGATGGGGCCACAGTAAAATTCCGTATATAAAACAATGTACACTGTACTCACAAATAGCGGAGATAAAAACCCGCACTCGTTATGTCTCCCTGTCCGAGGTGACGATGTTTAATTAACCTTGGCATCCGTGTCGACCCATACCAAACTGGCCCGTAAGCCTTCTTAGTTAACAGTGTCTGTCATTAACGAATAGTTTTTGATCGAGTAAAGCATCGGGGGCGGGGGGTGGGGGGCTAATGTGGACTGTACTTAAAACGGATGTCTTAGGGCGTAAGGCGCAGATGTCGCAACTAGGCTTTAAACAACAACACAACGTGTCCATCGCCCCTTTAAGATAAAAAGAAAAATTACTACCCAGCGGGGAATCGAAGACCTGTTATACACGTGAAGGGCGGAATACCTACAACTCTACTACCGAAGACTGAAGACTTTAGGTCAGATATCGCAGCCTAGCTGTAAACCACAACAAAGCGTGCCAACCGCCCTCTCAAGGGCGAACGAATATTACCCGTGACATGAACATTTAGCATCACGTCGCCGCTATCGCAGGCTAGCTGTAAACCCAAAAATCTAACGGAACAAAAAGCGTAGATACTGCAGCCTAGCTATAAACCACAACTAAACGTGGCAGCCACCCAGCTAGAGGCACACAAAAATAATTATATCACCCAGCGGGAAATCGAACGCCTATCACCCGAGTAACAAAAGTGCAATGCTAACAACTAACTACGCTACTGAATACCCAAGCATGCAAGTGGGAAAAAATATATATATTATAATAATGTGACGGTCGGTGTTGCATTGTCAAAGGTGGCCAATTCTTTAAAAATAAATCTTGGCGGGCAACGAAACAAAAATTGATTTGACCGTTGCTGGAGCTACGTCGTTCATGGTTTGTGCGATTTTATAAACACAAATAACCCTTTGAATCAGAGGCAATATTGTTTGAAAATTCGAAAGCAATCGGTTCAGTAGTTTCCGAGTTTAGAGCTAACGACACCGGAAAATTAACCTTTTTATTAATATAGATATAACATAAGCTGGGCTATGACTCTAGCCACGTATTATTGATTATTTAGTATTCCCTTTGTGTTCCTATGCGCTATGCAGCAGGTCTATTTCAAAATATGTGTTTTATATTTTGATGATGGTAATCTTGCCAACGACAGTTGAACGAGTTTACTTTCAGATTATGTACAAACTGATGTACATTCTTTCTCTCGGTGACCTTAATTCCTGTTAAGCCAATTCCACGTCCATAATCTATTACCGACAGCATCACATGCTGGAACATTTTGAATACATTCTTTGTTCCATGTCGATTGCTGCCATAATCTTGAGAGTTTTGAGTCAATTCTGGCATTTTACCTCAACTGCCTGAACAAAAACCCCGAAGAACATACTTTTTTTTTTTTTTAAAGGATACCAAGGTACTTCAGTTTGCTGTCCCTTTTGAGATTTTTATTAATAATTGTAAGGCTCGAAACATTAGCTCTTACATTTCTATTGTCTAGTCAGCTCTGTAAAACAGCAGTCTCTTCTAAGTTGATGACAGCACCCATCAAGCACACCAGTCAATCACTTTGTCTACAGTTGTCTGTAGCTCTTGTGGTGTCTGTTGCCTATCACTTCCTAGCTTATATGCAAGAACATTATCTGCAAACGGCAGTGTATTTCCAATACCTTGTGCTTCAAGTTCTGTAATCTTGCTTGTAAACTTTTTGAAATGCACTGGCCAGCTGGTGCTGCAGGATGAGAAATTCAACAAGTGATTCATAACAACTCCCGCCCATGTGATGTAATTATCTATACAGATGGCTCTGTGATGAGAGGCAGAAAAAGTGCATGAGAGTTCATAGTAAAAGCGAGTGCTTAGCGTAACAAAGCCTGGCATAAGATATCACAAGGTCTAGTTTAAGAATGAAGGTGGGGGTGGTCACTGCAACCTTCAGCTGGCTTTAAAACTAGCTACACACAGGTAATTTTATTGTAACTGACTTGCAAAGCATGGTGAGAAAAGTGAAGACAAGTATCTCCGCACAGTGTGGCATACATCGCTTCAGAGGTCCTGGGTAGTTAACATCCTGTAGATATTTTCTTCAGGCTTCCTGCCTCGGCTTAACTTAATAGTATATTTGTGCATAACAAGCTAGATTTTGTCAAAGTTCTTTGGGATATAGTGAACAGTGCGGAGGCTCACGTAGATTATCACGGTCTGAAAATAATGGTGTAACCGGGAGTGACATGTAGATCTGTCTGAGACTCCACACTAAGCGGACAGGCAAGATAGACTTACAATCTGACCGTTCCTGTTACCATCATCTGGAACTCTACTTGCTGTATTGAACGTCGTCCATTCGCTTTCGTAATTACCCCCCCCCCCTTTTTTTCCCCTCCTCCAGCACTTCTTCTGACTCTCAACACAGAGCCATCTTTATTGTCACATAACCCCAACGATTTAGACTATGACATAATCTTGACGGAAATTATCGTGAATGAATTCTTGAGGCTGGGCAGGTTCCAAAAGGTAAGGTCAACCAAAACGCATTCGCTCCATCTGTGCTAGACTATGCGAGGGACAGGTTACTGGCGGTTGATCTGCCAGGCCATGAACGGTACCCCGAGTTGATCCGAAAGACCGGCCTGCGACCGGACATAGTTCTCCACTCTGCGCAAAAACGGCAGCTCATCCTGATTGAGTTGACCGTCCCGTTTGAGTCGCGTATGGAGGAGAATCACATGTATAAGCTCGAGAAATACAGTGATTTAGCAGCCGGTATGAGGAGAAACGAGGCGTACACAGTGTTGGTCTTTGCCGTCGATGTGGGAGCGAGAGGCCTCGTTTCCACTTCGCTCTACAATGTAGTTAAAGAACTAGGATTGCGCGGTAATGAACGGAAACGAATACTCAAAAAACTGGGAGAGGTAGCCGAAAGGGCCTCTAGCTGGCTTTGGACGCAACGCAACAACGTAGGGGACGGGCCTCGGTGAGCTGGTCCAGGTGTCTAGTGGAAAAGGGTTTCTCACCCCTTGAAAGTCCATCGTGTCCGAATTGTTTGCCAGTGATCCTCTGCCACCTGCTAATAAAAGTCCAACATGTGTCCGGTAAACCAATCGTAAGCTTGTCGCTCGGTCGTCCAGGCACGCTGACTGCTTTAATTAGGCTGCCGCGGTGACTTCTTATCTCACAGTACCTTCTGCGAAACCACCAAGTCGTCTTGTCTCTGGCCGAAAGTAAAACACCATCCGGTAATCTCGTGCAGCAGGGAACCAGCCCTGAGCTTCATGAACTCAGGAGGGCCCACCTCCGAATGCGTCTAGGAATCGTGGGCCGAAACGCGTGTCGACGAGGATAATTTCTACTGACGACTGGTAGATCCCTGCTGTACTTACTCCCTGTGAGTTTATTCCTATTGACTTACATTATCGTGAATGAATTCTTGGATTGTTTATTCTACAGTTATTACTGGCCAATCCCTGCACGCCAAGGAAAATATGATTAGAGGCCTAGACACAGTCTGCTGTTACAACTGTCACTATTCCTCTCTCCCTCCTACTTTTTATCCAGCGCGCGCGCGCGCACACACACACACACACACAAACACATTTCCAGTTGTGTCTTCTGCTTGTGCTATCGACGACTTCCTTCTAATCAACCTGCTCTAAGAAATGTTCTGGCTTTAGCAGATTCAGCATGTCCAATAGTCGGTAGTTCAAAGATGTATCCCTAACAGACTACGTGGGTGTCTATTGTACATCTAGAATCGCCTGCATGGCTTCATTACGTACACGTTTATGTTTCAAAAGCTGACTCTTCGATGGAATGAGGCTCCTGTCAAAAGTCATACCCAGATAGTTGAGTTTACCTTCCTTTTTAGAATAACTTTTGCTTTTTGATAGGCTTGGGACATCAGCTTCAGCAGTTATATTGTCCAGAGAGCGGCATACACTTGCCACATTTTCAGGTTTTATGACCGCGCGCAGCTCATATCACCAGCTAATAACTTTATTCACTGTTGCATGTAGTTCTTGAGCTAAGTGCTATCTCTTCCCTGACTATGTTGGATAATATCATCTGCAAATGTCAATATCCTCCCCACACCTGGCGCTTAAGGTTCTGTAATATTGCTCGTATAAATGTTGAAATGCACTGGTGAAATTGCAGAAATTGTTATAGCCCCAGGCTGATATTGCACGGCTCTGATATCCTTACGTTCGTTCTATTTGAATTAGCCCCGTTTAGCCTCTGATTAGGGAGCTAGCCCCTTCCTAATCAATATCAGTTATAATTAAGGCAACACACTCTGTTGTCTTTTCATTGCGTAGTATTTGGTGCTAGTAATTTTTTTTTTAAATGTCGTCCTTGTCTAGCTGATTAGTTAGATGAAGATGTCAGCACAGAAGTCTGCTTGGATCAGATCACAGGAATCTGGAATGAATCTTGCGTAGAAGTTCTAGGCAAGAAGGAATTTAAACATAAAGCATGGATAACACCAGAAACCAATAATTTGATTGAAGATAGGAAAAGTCAAAAGGCAGACTTAAACAACAGCAAATCTAGAGCTGCTAAAGATAGAGCTCTGGATAAACACACAGAAGACAATAAGGAAGTTAGGAGACGTATACGGGCAGATAAAATGAAATATTTAAATGATGTAGCACAAGAAGATGAGATAGCAGCAGCAAAAGGAAACCTAAGAGAACTTTACAGAAGCACAAGAAAATGTGTAGGTAAATATAGTCAGCCAACTGGATCAATCACAAATATTCAAGGAAAGGTACTTACTAACACTAAATATCAAATAGATATAAATGGGTTGAACATTTTGAAATGCGTCTAAATAGACCAGGTCCAGAGGTTCCACCAGATATGCAGCCTTTAGAAATGGAACTAGATATCAACTGTGAGATACCATCTGAATAGGAAATTAGAAAAGCTATCAATCTTCTCAAGGAAGGAAAGGCGGCAGGCCCAGATGGTATCCCAGTTGAAGCCATCAGGGCCAACATAAACGCATCGATATAATTGCTGCATAGATTATTCAGTAAAGTCTGGGAGACCGAAGAAATACCAGCAGACTGGAGAGAAGGATATCTTGTGAAACTGCCTAAAAACAGGTGTTTACAGGAGTGTGAAAAGTATAAAGGAATTATGTTGCTGTCAGTTCCTGGAAAAAAATTAGTTAGAATTATTTTGGAAAGATAAAACAATGCTATTGATATAAAGCTAAGAGATAAACAGGCAGGTTTTCGGTCAAGCAGATCCTGCACTGACCAGATAGCCACATTACGTATTATAATAGAGCAAAGCATAAAACTGAACTCACCACTTTACATTAGATTTATAGACTTTGGGGCAACCGCCCTATTGCCAGTAGTTGTCTAAGTGCAGCTCTGCTTTCCATGACTGTCTACTACTGATGTTCAACATGGGGCTGCATACCAGCATGCCTTTTGCCGGAGATGTCAAAGAAGGCTGTTGGCCCACTTCATACTTCAACGACCTGCGCCAGTACAGCTGACTGGTTTACGAATGCAAAGTCAGTCGCTGTATCTGCATTGCCGGGCCTCATTGCCGTTCTAGCTGGCCTCCCGTCAATTATACCGAAAGATTCAGCAAGGGCATTATTATGTCTATTTTCCAACAGTATTGTCCCAAGATCCGATCTGCGCAATCAAAACCTGTAAACTGGTAGCTTGTTTCCTGGTATTCTGTGCAAATCCTTGATGCAGTACCAATGTTGTTTTTATGACAAGTGAGATCAAATTGTAGAAGCGTTCATAAGTACTTTTATAAGGAATGGTTTTACAAATGTAATCTTACAAACGTATACACCAAGGTATAGTTATCATGTATATTGATAAAATAAAGCATTGAGACAGAACAGTTTGCATAAATTTTGTTTTAGTTAGCTTGAAAATCTTTGTAAACATAAATTATTGCACTGTATCTTCTATCATCAGGCGAACGTCGTGGTAAGTTTATGATGTTTAATTTAGTCTGATTATTGCGTATTGTTTTTTTTTCCTGCATTTCGATTAAAGTAGTTTACTGATAATTTATCGTCTTCAGGACTGGAAATGGAAGAGCTTCTGATGAATATAACATAAGCTGGGCTATGACGCTAGCAACGTATTATTGATTATTTAGTATTCCCTGTGTGTTCCTATGCGCTATGTAGTAGGTCTATTTCGAAATATGTGTTTATATTTTGATGATGACAATCGTGCCAACGAAAGTTGAACGAGTTTACTTTCAGATTATGTACAGACTCATGTACATTCTTTCTCTCGGTTACCTCAGTTCATGTTAAGCCAATTCCAAGTCCATAATCTATTCCGACAGAATCACATGCTGGTACATTTTCAACAACATTCTTTGTTCTAAGTCGATTGCTGTCATAATCTTGAGAGTTTTGAGCCAGTTCTGGCATTTTGCTGCAACTGCCCACATAAACCCCGAAGGACAGGCTTTTTAAAAAAAGGATACCAAGGTACTTTAGTTTGCTTTCCCTTTTGATGTTTCTGTTAATAATTGTAAGGCTCGTAACATTCGCTCTTTCAATTTTATTGTCTAGACAGCTATATAAAACAGCCACCTTTTCTGAGTTGATGACAGCACATATCAAGCACACCAGTCAGTCACTTTGTCTACAGTTGTCTGTAGTTCTTCTGCTGTCTGTTGCCTATCACTGCCTTGCTTATATGCAAGAACATCATCTGCAAACAGCAGTGTCTTTCCTTATGCTTCAAGTTCTGTAATCTTGCTTGTAAACTTTTTGAAAAGCACTGGCCAGCTGGTGCTGCAGGATGAGAAATTCAACAAGTGATTCATAACTCCCGCCCAGGTGATGTAATTTTTTTTACTGATGGCCCTGTGACAAGAGGCTGAAAAAGTGCATGAGAGTTCATAGTAAAAGCGAATGCTGGAGTGGCATACATCGCTTAAGAGGTCCAGTGTAGTTAACATCCTTCAGATATTTTCTCAAGGCTTCCTTTTTTTGCACAACTTGATGGTATATTTGTGCATAACAAGCTAGATCTTGTCAAAGTTCTTTGGGATAGAGTGAACAGTGCAGAGGCTCACGTAGATTATCACAGTCTGAAAATAATGGTGTAACCGGGAGTGAGAGGTATATCTGTCTGAGACTTTACACAGCGGAAAGGCAAGATGGACTTACAATGTGACTATTCTTGTAACCATTATCCGGAACTCTTACTTAGACTGTGCTGCACTGAACGTCGTCCATTCGCTTTCGTAATTACACCCCCCCCCCTCTCCCCCAAGCACTTCTTCTGACTCTCAACAGAGAGCCATCTGTATTGTAACATAACCTTAACGATATAGACAATCACATAACCTTGACGGAAATTATCGTAAATGAACTCTTGAATTGTTTATTCTACAGTTATTACTGGCCAGTCCCGGCACGCCAAAGAAAATATGATTAGAGGCCTAGACAAATTCTGCATCTTGCTGTTACAACTGTATCTATTCCTCTCCCCTCTCCTACTTTGATATCCAGCGCACACACACACACAAACACATATCCAGTTGTGTCTTCTGTTTGTGCTAAGGACGATTTGCTTCTAATCAACCTGTGACCATTTAGCTGTATTCGTGGCTTGATTTAAAAAAAAAAAAAAAAATTGGTTTTAGTCAGCGGCTGCTCTGAGAAATTTTCTGGCTTCAGCAGATTCAGCCTGTCCAATAGTCGGTAGTTCAAAGATGTATCCCTAACAGACTACGTGGGTGTCTATTGTACATCTAGAATCGCCTGCATGGCTTCATTACGTACACATTTATGTTTCAAAAGCTGACTCTTCGTTGGGTTGAGAGTCCCAGACCATAATCCATCACATGAATAATCTAGTCTGGTACATTTGAACAGTAGTGTATGCTCGATTTTCATTGCTGCAATAATTTTCAGTGGAATGAAAGGTGCTTTTTTTCCCTGCGACTCTCTCCACATGGTCCCTGAATGACAGGCTCCTGTCGTAAGTGATTCCCAGATAGTTCAGTTTACCTTCCTTTTTAGAATTACTTTTGCTTTTTTGATAGGCTTGGGACATCAGCTTCAGCAATTATATTGTCAAGAGAGCGGCATAAATTTGCCACCTCTCCAGGTTTGTTGACTGTTCTAAACTTATAACACCAGCTAATAACTTGTTTTATTGTTGCATGTAGTTCTTGAGCTGAGTTGTGACTATCTCTCCCCTGCCTATGTGGGAACATATCATCTGCACATGTCAAAATCCTCCCCACACCTGGCGCTTCATGTTCTGTAATATTGCTCGTATAAATGTTGAAATGCACTGGTGAAATTGCAGAAATTGTGGTAGCCCTAGGCTAGTATAGCACGGTACGTCTGTTCGATTTGAATTAGCCACGTTTAGCTTCTGACAAGGGAGCTAACCCCTTCCCAGTCAATATCAGTTATAATTAGGGCAACACATTATGTTGTCTTTGTATTGCATAATTTTTGTTGCTAGTATTTTATTTATTTCGTCCTTGTCTGGCTGATTAGGTGACCTGCTCCTTATTATGTCATCATCTGGTGGTATTACTGCTGTCAAAGCTAGTTTAAAGCTGTCACAGACCACATCATTAATTGCATTGCGGATATTTTCAGCATACATGTTGATAAGTGTGGTGGGGCGGGTGGATGGGTTTCTAACCAATACCCTAAAACTAATTCATGGCGTGGTACGGTTTCAAACCTTTTCCTGCCATGGACTAAGTTTTACGTTTGCCCTGTAGACTGTAGAGGACATTTTTCTTGTCGTCCGGTTTCCGTACCCTCACTGCTATGGACGTTAACAAACATGTTTTTGACTTTCGACACAGATTGCTAAGAACCATAATTCTTGGGGGTTAAAGGTTAATATACATTACACAAAGCGGGTCCAAATGGCCTATTTACTTACAATTAAACACTTTGTCACTGTCGTTAACATGTGTTTAGATTCATTTTGGGTTATCCTGGTGCTTTGATTATCATTAAAGCTTGATATTTTTTAATGATATATATTTCTAGTTTTGCTTTAGTCTACATTTTGTTACAATACAACGACAAAATAACTGGTTCATATAGGTTTATAAAGAATTTATTAATAGAGTTTCTTTTAAGAAATAATAGTAAGGATCACTTTGAAATGTCCCGTCGCTGCAGCGGAGTTCCTTAACTGTGCTTAGAACCTTAAGACTCAGGCCTGAGTTAGAAGTGGAACGGAGCACTTATGGGTTACACGCATGTGCCATGATGTTGATGCGTCTGAAATGTATGACTTATTTCGTCACTCTATTTTCTCTTCACAACGAACAAATCTTTCGCCTTTTTGTTTATATGAGTTACGCTATCCTCGCAGCATTTCGCCAGTGATAAAGACAATCTGACCTAGGCATCTACCTTGACTGGATGTGAAACAGATAAGTCAATTATCAACTAAACGATCCGGTCACGTACAGACATGATTACAATCAAGTTTCTTCTATACTCTGCAACAGAAAATCCATGTCTATGATATTGTACAATACTGGTCTTTTTTTTTTAAGGTGTAACAGTTGGAAGGTACTGCGTTCCACACCCGCATTAAAAAAAAAAAAAACATTCAGAATTTTTCGTTTCAGTTGATGGTACTTTTGTATTTGTTTTTAGTAGCAACATGTTACAAGGAACGGCTGGTCGATAGTTTTACAACGACGGCCTTTCATGCAGGACACCCGGGTTCGACCTCCAGCTAGGCGACGAAGTTTTTTTTTTTTTTGTCGTGTGTGTCTGGGTCGAACATAAAACATCTACTAGAATATTCCAAACGAGAGGTCATTCCCATAAATTAGCTTCTGCAAGGCCATTGCTCTGTCTATTTTTCCCACTCTTGTCCCAAGATTTATTTCAAGCATTGTAATCCCTACAAATGACTATCCTTTTTCTGGATATTTCCTTTAAATCCTTGAGCATTTTCTAGTGTTTTCTGTTGTGTGTGTGTGTGTGTGTGTGTGTGTGTGTGTGTGACAAGAGAGTCCAATTTTAGTTTCGCACATACCTACAATTTATGTGAGAGTTCATAATGGCTGATGAATTACAAATGTAAGAACAATTTATTTTAGATCAATTTTGTTTCATTTAGCTTGAAATGTTTTATAAACATGAGCATTAAATTGTTTTTCTAACCAGACGCCTGTTACAGTCCACAGTGTGTCCTGTACTGCTGACTTGGCCACAAAAGAAATATCAATAGATGTATCTGTGTCACTAGGCTTCATTGTCATTGTAGCTGGCACTCTTAAATGTATGCAGATCACGTCTGCATCCACCATAGCTTCTGCAAGGGCTTTGATTTTTAAATTTTCCCCACTATTGTCCAAAGCTATGTTCCAAGCATCAAAACACTTACATATGAGTATCAATTTTTTTTTTTTTTTTTTTTTTTGGGGGGGGGGGGGGGGGGGATATTTAATCAAAATCCTTTAATCAGTTCTGGTGTTCTTTTGTGACTAGAGAGTCCAATTTTAGTATCGCACATACCTACAATATTATGTGATAATTTCACAAAGTCTGATAAGTTAAATCCTAAGACATTATATTTTATATCAGTTTCGTTTCAGTTAGCTTGATATTTTTTGTTAACATGTCCTATTGAATTGAATATTGTCTTTTAAACCAGACGCAACTCGCGGTAAGTTTATGACATCGCAGTTCTGTTTAATTATCGTCCAATGTTTCACTGTATTTCGGTGCCGAACGGTTACTGAATTACTCATTTTTAAATTGCGGCAGAACTTCTGGAACAGATGATAGTTCTCTAATGTGTCTTTTTTTTTTTTTTATAGGGAACAATTATGTAATTTATGGCATGTTTCAAAGTCACAAAAAATGAATCTTTATCGTTCGAGTCTATTATACGTTCAAATGGCTGAATGGGGCTTATAGGTTGATGGTATTGTGTTTGTCTATAAATTAGTTCAGTTTCAGCTATGAGTTTTAGGAATTCTTAAAAATGATGTCCATTTTTTGGAGCTCAGAACTATTTTATTATTTGATGTCATTTTCTGTTTAATAAGCGGATAGTGTGACATGCACGTTTGCATTATGTCATTGTGTATTTTGATAATGCTGTCTATTATACTTGCTTTCATGAATGTGTATACAATACGAACATACGCATTACATTCGCATCTGTTATGCTATGCTGATTTCGCCTGAACTTTGAGAATTCATTTGTTATATAATGTGGTTATATGTCCGTCTTGCCTTTCTTCTAACCCACGGGCATCATTCTCTCCAGCCCAATATAATCTAGTGTCTCTTCTGACTTTGTAACTTGTTCCTGAAGAGCCTCGACCACATCCGCCTTGTCATGTACTGATTTTACCACTCAGTGAATCACATGGGTATACGAGATGTTCCATGCATATTTGGACTGTTTTCTGCTGGACCAGGTGCATTATTCTGTACTTCTGTTGGATATTCGCCTCCTTATATAATCTGTACGCTGCTAGTGGTCGTTTCCCGTGCCGTTCATCTAAAGTCGGTTTGGATCGTTTCGCCAGCTTGTGCATGGTTAACTTTTGTACAATTGCCTTGCCTCTCTCATCTTGTTTTGGCTTTAGCATTTGCGTTTGTAGTTGTTTCTGTCCGGTTTGGGAGTTCTCATGTCCACGATGTTGAAAATTGTTCCTTGATCGCGTTGAATCTTTATTTCATTAAGTAGAGCACGTATTTATTTTTCAAAATTTTCCATTGAAGTTATCTCTTTACCCATTTGACTTTGAACTTCTAGGGTGGTTTTCAAGAATTCTCTAATACCTTCGTTTCCTTGCGTATGTCCCCTGCTTCATTCTCTTTCCAGAGACTTTTTAATTTCACTTTCCATGTTTGTAATATTGCCTTAAAGTTGTGCTGTAACTAATGATGTACTGTTATTTGGTGGTTCGACTAAGCAAGGCAGATGATCGCTTCCTTGAACGCCTGTCACAGTCCATTTTGTGTCCTGTAATGCTGACTGGGTATCAAAAGCCAAGTCAATAGCTGTGTCTACGTCACCAGGGTTCATTGTCTTTCAGATGGCCTTTCTTCATGTATACAGATCACTTCTGCATCCACCAAAGCTTTTGCATGGGCATTGCTTTATCTGTTTTCCTCACTCTTGTTCCAAGCTCTTTTCTAAACATGAAAATCCTTACAAAGGAGTAGCCTTTTTCTGGGTATTTTCTCCAAGTCCTTGAGTCAGTTTTAGTGTTCTTTTGTCACAAGAGGGTCCAATTAAAGCAGCATAATGTTTCCCATTCTTACTGGTGTCATCTTTTTTTTTTTTTAAGAGTAAACAAGGCCGAGAGAGAGAGAGAGAGAGAGAGAGAGAGAGAGAGAGAGAGAGAGAGAGAGAGAGAGAGAGAGAGAGAGAGAGAGAGAGAGAGATAAAGAGGGGGGGGGGAGGGAGAACGAACGAATATACATTTTATTTTCGGAATATTTTAGATTAGGACTTTGGCTTGCGTGCCCGTCTAACGTTCTGCCCTTTAAGTCTCCACCCTTTCATACATCATTCATATCCAATGCCCCCAATGCTCCTGCGGCTATACCGTCTCCAGCTGACGGCCGTGCTGCTGACGACACCGGGTGGGCTAACGATGCGTTAACCCAGCGGTTCGCAAGCGAGAAATAAACATTTTTTTTTACAGTGGCGAGGGAAGACAACTTAAATTTTAATTTCTAAGTACCTATATGCCTTCTACAATAATGTTACAATTTTTTGCCTACTTTTTTTTTATTTCTGCGGTGGTACCTCTGAAATACGCTCACGGCACTCCTGTGTGCATCGGCACGAAGTTTGAGAACTGCTGCGTGAACGTATCGTCAGCCCGACCCAGTGACGTCAGCAGCATTTCTGGTCAACTGTAGCCGGTCGTGCTTAGACCGTCCCAACTCCCGCTTGTGCGCAGCCATTCCCCCCTCCCCCTCCTTTTCCGATTAATTTGATCCAGGCAACAGCCGTCTCGAATGATTTGTGCTTACAAATCTACAGACTGATGGGAAGGACAATTGACTTTCTAAGAACCAACATGGTGCTGTACAAATCAATACTAAAGTGCGTCTGTAACAACAAATCACAGAAGTGTGCGACAGGGATCTGTAATGTCTACAGATCTCTCCCTCCCCCACCCCCCCCCACCCCCCCCCCTTGAAAAAAATAAATTTTTGTCTTGCCATAATGGCAAAAGGCCTGTCGTGCTGGCCTGAAAATATTGTTTTTTTCTCGTGTTGCCCATTATTGTCTTTATTTATTGAATATGTCATTTCGCGATCTGTATCCATATTAGAATCTGTATCCTTATTATTCACGGCAACATAGTCTTAATCAAAGCTTACTCAGTTTGATTACCTTAATATATTGTGCATCTGAGGTCAACTACTTTTGTCATCGGCAAAGAGGAACTTAAGTCTCACTTGGACAAAGTGAAGCTGCTTTTGACAGGGCTAATGTCAAGGAGGGTCTGCGGCCGCTGTAGATACCGAGGCAGAGTTTAACCATCCCCCCCCCCCCTGCCCCAATTTCCCTGTCCAAAGTCTTTTAAGTGGTTTGAAAAGTCAGTAGCTAGTCAGCGCCAGGGCCTAGCGGTGTACCAAAGGTCGTCTGGAAAGGGTGTGTGGAAGTTCTTAGGAAGCTTTGTGTTTTGTTGAAGTTTACAAAGAGGCTCAGACACATGTCCAAGGAACAGAGCTCTTCAGATCTACCCCAGTTCAGATCGATCCTCTCTTCTCTTGACCAGTAGATCGATAAGTCTGTCTGGAAAGGTGTTCTAGGTTGTGTTAAAGGTTGGACATGATTAAGCAATATTTCTCTAAGTTCGCTTTGCGCTTCTCTACCTCGACGTTTACTACAAGATGGACTGAGCCATTACTTTTCGTTACGGCCCTGCAGGTCATGTTAGACAGCGCGGCCGGCTGCAGACAGAGCCTTCAGATTGGGAACCACTAGATGCCGCCACTACGTGCATTTATGGATGACTATAATTACGGACAGTGAGGAATCTGCTCGCAAGATTCTGAAAAGATTAAATGAGGTGGTCCAATGGAGCGTTATGGAATTCAAACCGCAGAAGTCGAGGAGTCTGTCAATCCTAAAAATGTAAGGTAGCGGCAATCAGTTTTACGGTGGCAAGGAATCGGATCCCCACGGTTCTAGAGGAACCAGTGAAGAGCCTTGGTCGCGTTTACGATTCGAAGTTATCTGATAGAGCGGCGGTCCGGCGAATACACGAGTCACTGGCTATAGGCCAGCTCGCGATCGAGCTTATCAGGCTGATCGGAAAGTTCAAGGTCTGGTGTCTCTAGTTTATGTTGATTGCAAAGCTCCTCTGGCCGCTGCTCGTTTATGAAGTGACAAAGACTGCAGTGGAGAAGATGGAGCGAAAAATCAACACAGCCATGAGAAAGTAGTTGGTAGCACGCCTTGTCTGACTGATGTGGCTCTGTATTGTAAACAGGCTAAGCTGGTACTCCCGTTCAAATCAATACCCAAAGAGTATAAAGTCGGCAAAGTAAGACTAGCAAGGCTCTTGCGTGAGTTTTCAGACCCAAATGTCACCGCTGTCCAGCCTGCTCTAAGGACTGGCGTCAAGTGGAAGGTCCTGGATGCGATCGAATCTGCCCAGAATGCACTAAAATTAGGGGAGGTTACGGGTTACACTCAAACCGACCGTCGAGGCCTAGGACACGGGGAAGTCAGTTTGTGGTCCAAAGCCACAGCCAAAGAACGCCGAGACATGGTAATACAGCAGATCAAGGACACCGAAAATGAGGTTAGGGTCCATCAAGGCCAATGGATCAGCCTAGAGATCGCCTTGCCACGAGTACTCACGTGTGGTGCGATCTGGTGAATGGCCCTGCTGCGACTAAGCTTTATCGTTCGATCTGCCTACGATGTATTACGGTCCGGTGGCAATATGGTAGAGCGGAGTGCAACTAACGACCTAACATGCCCACTATGCAGAGCTAAACAGACGCTCGAGAACCTACTGTCCGCGTACAGAAAAGCCCTTTTAGGTCAAGGCAGGTATACTTGGCGCCACACCAAGGTGCTGAAAGAGTTAGCGGCCGTTGTAGACCAAGCTAGGACGAGGGCCAATGCGAGGGCCAGTCCTACCGTCGTCCCCGTTCAATTCCTTAAGGCTGGGCAGATTTATGAAGGTAAATTCAACAAAGTCGCATACGCTCCATCGATGCTTGACTGTGTGAGGGACTTGTTATTGGCAGTTGACGTGCCTGGTCATTAAAAGTACCCTGAGTTAATCCGGATGACTGGCCTGCGACCCGACATAGTCCTACACTCTGCAAAGAAACGACAGCTCATCCTGATTGAGTTAACCGTGCCGCGTGAGTCGCATATGGAAGAAGCCCACATGTATAAGCTTGAGAAATACAGTGACTTAGCGGCTGGTCTGAGTAGAGAGGAAACGTACACAGTAAGAATCTTCGCCGTCGAGGTAGGCGCAAGAGGTCTCGTTTCCACTGCAATGTACAATGTGATTAAACAACTAGGCTAGCAAGGAAATGAACTCAAACGAACACTAAAACGGAACGTCGTGGTGGATGATCCTCGGTGAGGTGGTTGGGGTGTCTAGTGGAAAAGAATGTCTTATCCCGTAAAGTCTATCGTGTCCGAATTGTCTGCTAGTGTCCCTCTGCCACCTGCCAACAAAGTCCAACATATGTCCGTTAAACCAAACGTAAGCTTGCCGCTCAGTAGTCCAGGTAAGCTGACTACTCTAATTATGCTACCGCAACGACTTCTTATCTCACAGTACGTTTTGCAAAGCCACCAATGTGTCGTATCCCTGTCCAATAACATCTGGTAATACGTGCAGCAGGAGAAACCAACCCTGAGCCTCATGAACTCAGGAGGGCCCACTTTCTGAACATGTCTAGGAGCTCGTGGGGCGGAACATTTGTCGACGAGAGATTACTTCTACTGACGATTGGTGGATTCCAGCTGTACACACTCCCCTGTGGAGTTTCTTCTTATGGACAAGGAATGTTGTGTCACCAAAGATAAATCTGAATTTAAATGGATTGGCACACAATGGTGAAATATTGGCAATAGATAAAAGCTAGGCACATTTTCTACAAGTTTTCTCTTATTCTAATCAGTTGTTTATCTGTAACTTATATGTTTTGTATATCATGTTAGTTTTTTTCGCTTCAATGCCAGGGAGCCGAGGTAAAGGGGACATTTAGGTTCAAGGCCTCAGGTCGGGTAGGGTTAAGTATGTTTTCAAGAGAAGAGTGAGAAGACGGTGTTGCACTTGATATTGTTGGACCTCGTCAACGCTTATGCGTCAGTCATTCATCACTTATTGTGACAGGCTACTTGCAAGTGTCACGTTCCCCAAGAGATCACAATGATGATCGAGAAGTACTTTTAGGGATTCTCGCTTTGCTTCTCTACATCTGCGTTCACTATCTGTTGGATCGACCTCTAGGTGGGGATAACAATGAGCTGTACGTTTTCAACATCCGGTTTATCATGGTTATGAAGTTTCTTTTTAATGCAGCTGTCGGCCAAAACCTTTAAATGGGGGAAACACTGAATACAACCATTGAAGGCCTTTGTGGACGACACACTTATCGTAGCACGCTGTTTTCTGAAGGGGAGTCGCCGGGGCCGAGCGGCTAGACGCGCCCCGCGGATCAGAAGGTCGTGGGTTCGCTACCGGGCGAAGCCTGACTTTTCTTCAAAAAATGACCTTGGCTCCCAGGTCGACCCAGCCTTGAGTGGGTACCGGGTGCAGTCCCGGGAAGTAGAGGCGGCCGGCGTGATGCTGACCATATCACCCATCTTGTGCCGTTGGTCATTAAAAATATAGGTCTAGCCCTATATGCCTATAGGCGTGGACAGGGTCCTTTACTTTACTTTTACTGTTTTCTTAAGAGCTTTGAATGCAGCGTGAAATTCAAACCGCAGTGGAAGAAAAACCACCATTAAATTATGTTCAGGTTAACAATACCATGTAAAACCTTTCACTTTTTTTTTTGTATGTGGATTAAACATAACATTAAACGAACGTATATTGCAAGGTGTTGGCAGTAGTCGATAGTATATGGTTGAGAAACAGGACAGGCGGTGGGAAAAGAAGATGGGGGGAAGGTGAGGGTTGGGGTAAAGCTGACATTATGTAATGAGAGTTGGAAAATAAGTTGAAATTGAATTTTAAAATGACATCAATAAAACAAAAGCATATTACTTTTTTTTTCATAAATTAAAACTAAATGTCACATTTAAAAAGAGTTAGTTAGTTTTAGTTTTCTTGCGAAAGACGGCATAATAAGCACATTCAGTTGCATACACACCTATACTGTCCTCTTATGTTTTTATAAATGTCCCCTCATTATTGTAAAGTGCCTGAACTGCAGTGCATGATGTGTGATATGTGTGATATAATAACATAGCCGAACAACGCAGTGTACTAGAATTACTTTCAAGATTCCTTGTAAATTTTAATGAATCTTTTTTTTTTTTTTTCAGAATAGTAACGACCCTGTAAGTGTGATTATTCCTCTCTCTAATTGTTATCTATTACTTAGCTGTATTTTGATTAACCTCGTTTTCTAATAATCCTTATCATACTGCCGTGAAACTATTGTTTGTTATGTGTTCACGTTATTCACGTTTCATACCCTTTACCACAGTTTTTGTAGTTCTGCAAGCGTCGCTGTGTGCTGGTTGGCGGTGAATACAACCTACGCTATTACGATTATCACATTTTTAATGTCCTCATTTAAATCTGTCGATTTCAAAATTCTATCTGCTTGTCTCAGGTATCTCACGTGGGATGGGTCTCTTGTGTGACATGTTTACAGGTCTTAACATATTTAATGGTAATAGAACGGAAGACCAATCTATCTTTTACATTAAGATGCCTATCATACTTTAAAGTGTCCAATAAAGTGTGGCAGTCTCTGATGTTAGCTTTTACCTCAGCCAAGGTTTAAACTTCACTTCATTCGGATCACACCACGTTTGCTCCATTCCTCTGCCTGTATAAATCAAATGAAATGTCACTCACTGTAAGAAAACGAAATAGGTGTACAAACAATTGTCCCGGTACAGTCCAGACATTTGCGCACCTAGTAAATGCGTATTTCAGTTGTCAGATGCGCCAAAACCAACAGTCGTTATCATAAATGCAGCTTGTCTTTGATGCAAGTACTCGTTCGCAAAAGGTTGGCTGTACACATAAGGTATTTCACCAATCCACACGTAAACCAACTACCGGCCAGACTGAATAGCAGATTTAGTAAACCCAAAAAGTTGCAATTTTCTGCTCATCCAGTTCTCAGATTTTTCACACGAAACAGCAAATTTCTGGAGGCACCTAATGCACATTACAGAAACTACTCTTGTCAACACGTTAAGCCAATATTCCTCTCTGCGGGATCTCGCTTCAGTAACAACGAATGTACACTTCCAGTTTATTGACTTATCAAATATTTCTTAATACTCTTTCGATGTTGTTGCTATGTTCTGCAATAACTACAGTGCTTCTGGCCACTCAACCCCAGGGTAGGGAAAGGAGCTTTTTCTTCGAAATTAGGCGACATACAAATCAGCACCACCGAGCCTCTGGTGGTGAATAGAATAACCATTTAGTTTTTACAAACTGGCCATTTCAAAGTTCACATTCGAATACATTGTTAGTAAAATACCTTGCCTTTGTATTCTCTACTCCAGCCGTTTCATACACTATACGCGAGTTGGAAAGGTTGTTCGAACGACTGTGACAAGATAAGAGCCCACTGCGAATCCAGTTATCCATTGTGTCAGTATTATTACTGTTGCACAGCCCCGCATCTGTCTCTTTTAGTGTAAATTCCTTCACTGTTCTAAGTTTTCCTTTTTTGAAGTATTGTAAAAATCACCTGTGGCAAAAACAAAAAGAATAACATTATTTTGTAGTTCTCCTGAAACAGGACGACATTTAGCGTCTAGGACAAGGCCTTTGTGCTCATGGCCCATCTAGCACATGTATAAAGACGACCTTGCAACTTGAAACCCCTAAAATGTTTAAGCTAACATTATAGTGACCTTTGTAACAAGTTAAACCAAACTTCTGATAAAATCCGTCAGTCTTTTACCTAAGCCCCAATGCTCTGACTTCCTCTTATTTTTCATCGCGTCCCGTCCTAATCCGTACCAGCACACTCAAGCAAGCATAGACATGGTCGTAGGTCCATAATAACCATATTTCACTATTCTAAGAAAAAAAAAAGATAAAATCATACAACACAAATAATTAGAAAGAGAAAACAGCTTATTATTAATTTAGGATTAAAGACAAAGTCATATATATGTATATATATATATATATATATATGGGAAAGTAAAGAAATGTAAGTATCAGGGCACATGAATAAAATCAGATGGAAGATGCATAACTGAGATAAGAACAGAAAAGGACGGGCGGGAACTGCAATTTGTAAAATTAAGAACATCTTATGAATTATATCTTTGTCATTGGTGGTTAGACAAAAAAATTTCGCTTGCTACAAACATCCACTTTTAAGATATGACTGTGAGTCCTGGACAATCGGTAGACAGGCCAAACAATGTCTTTAGACATCAGGAATGTGGTTTTACAAAAGAATGCTTTAAATAACTTGAACAACCAAAAAGAGCAACAAAGAGGTTCTAAAATAGGCTCGATCCTGAGACAACTTATCACAGCCATTAGAAGCAGACAGCCATCATTTTTCGGCGATGTTATAAGAAGACGGAAAATGAAACACGTTGTGACCACTGAAAAATAATATGTGGAAGGAGGGATAGAGGAAGTCAACAAAAGAAGATTCTTGAGTCTTGTTGCATGGCATGAAGGTGTGTCAGCAAAACGAACTGATACATGCGGCAGGAGATCGCGGATTGTGGAGAGGCATGATCGCCCACGCATGTCGGCAAGGCACCTGATGATTATAATATATATGTATACGACGACCCGAAGCTCTAGTATTCGAATCTGCCTAAAATCTTAACTTGATAAATCGCCAACGCGTGTCAGAGCTTCAATTGGTCAGATGGGCATATTACGTTTTTCTCGGATTTACTTCAGTTAAGTGATTGCATTCTTCTTCGCATTTGTAACATTGTCTTTTCATGTAAAGCGCTAATGCATGACTTCCAGTTGATGCATGACTTCTAGCCGAAACGTTCATTTGTCGTTTGAGATCATGATCTTGTAAAGCTGATAAGCTTTACTTTTCTCTTGTTATAGATTCATAGGGTTATAAAAGGTTGACAGCATCAGCATGGCATGAACATAGTGTAGCACCACCCTCTCCGCAAAACAAAATCCAGACGTCATTCATGTAAATATAATACTACTAAGAGAGGATCAGGAGCCCACATACCTCGAAGTCACTTGATGACAGGTTAATATAGAGAAAACACATTAACACGGCAGCAGCAAAAGAAATAAGGAAAATATGCGGATGAACTGCACGGATTTCAGCATTAAAAACCACCATACCGAAGTTAGACAAGGTGAAACCCCCACACTCAGAGTCAAAACAGGCGGGTTTAAATGGAAACTTATAGCTGGGATAGAGGAGATTTCAATGACTCAAGCACTGACAAAACGCAGAGACACCACGATACCTCTACAAGCATAGACCCTCCTTAGCATGCCTTGAATCCTATGAAAGAACCATTCCAAGTTCTAAGAGTGGTTAAACTAAAAAGAAGCAATACCACCCCCCAGGCACAACCACTCTGCAGACAAACCATCGAAGTGCAATTAACGAATAGCCCTCAAATGTCATAACCGAAATGTCCAATATTGGAGAAGAATATAAGTTGGTAAACATTGGCCCCAGGTCGACCCAGCCTTGAGTGGGTTTTGGGTGCAGTCCAGGGAAGTAAAGACAGTCGGCGTGATGCTGACCATATAAAAATATAGGTCTAGCCCTGAATGCCGTATACGCCTAATGGTGTGGAAAAGGGTCCTTTACTTTACTTCAGGCAGAAGAGAAATGAGTTTCCGACAAGGAAAAACAAAACAGTCTGCCCTGTCAAGTAGATGATGAATGCACACATGATCTTTGTGTGCATGTCTACACAAATGGGTCAGCAAAAAACACAAACAGAAACAGAGGGGCAGAAAGTGTTCATTTAGCATTTAAATAACACTAGGGGTTACAGCCAAAATACCAAAATGAACGCACTACTAGATGTAAAAGGTCAAGCTATCAAGATAGCAGCAGAGAAACTGCAAAATGTCAGTCAATTTCACAACCAGTGGTGTTTCTGACAGATGCGAGAGCGGTTCTCCAGACAAACCAGTCTGGAAAGTTACTATGTACATGGACTCTACTCTCCAGTCGAAGCAGCTGATGTAAGGTAGCTAACTATGCAATGGGTACCATCCCACCGTGGAGATCCTGGAAATAGGAGAGTTGAAATATCAGCAAAGGCCCGTGCAACGGAATCACATCCTGACGTTCCAGTCGGTTATCAACAGAAGAAGAGAATACTTAGATTAATCAGAAAGCTACCAAACCCAGTATAAGACAATCACAATATTATGGACAGACCTGAGCAAGTAATTATTCTACGCCTTATAACAGGGCAGTCGACTTCGCAGCCACATGCGCATAAACAATTTATGATTGGCAAATTAGCCATGTGTACATGTAGACTGGAACCTAAGAGAACAGATCACGTCCTCCAAGACTGTCCTAGATACAACATATTAAGGCAAAATCTACTCGCCAAGAGAACCATAGATTGAAGCCAAACTTCACGGGATATTATACTGTATCCAGAAACTATTTACGGCTAAAAATACCACTGACAATCCAATGACTACCAATTAGCTCTACAAATATGAGTCTAGACCATGTCCTATTAAAATAAACCCTTTGGCTCATTGCTATGGATATCGCAATATTTCGGCATTGATTCCATGATAGATTATGTATGTCTAGAAAATATGTGGCTTTTCTGCCTACCCCGATGGGCAAACTCGGACCACAAGGAGTTTGTTACACGGTCGGCCCGCAGCTGGTTTAATCAAATTATCTAGCCCACTGCACACACACACCCATATATATATATATCTATATATATATATATATATATATATATATATAATATATATGTATATATATATATATATATATATATATATATATATATATATATATATTTATATATAAATCTAGAAAAAAATTCAAAAGCTTGGCTATCCTCCGAATAAGGGGGCGTAGATTGGGGTTAAACTAGATAGCTAGGACCCACGAGCTAAGCTGCAGGAGATGCGGAAGCTGCTGCTCGTGAGTCCCATCACTTATGGGTTACACCAGAGTCGAAAAAACATAAAGTGTGAAATGTATGACTTATTTCGTCACTCTGGTCTCTCTTCACAACGAACAAATCTTTCGCCTTCTTGTTTTAATGAGTTACTCTATCCTCACAGCACTTCGCCGATGAGCAAGACAATCTGACCCAGGCATCAACCTCGACTGGATATGAAATGGATACCCCAATGATCAACTAAACGATCCGGTCCCGTACAGACATGCTGATTAGGTTCAAGTTTCCTCTATACTCTACAACAGAAAATCAATGTCTATGATATTGTACAATACTGGTCTTTTTTTTAGGTGTAACAGTTGGAAGGTACTGCGCTCACCACCCGCATACAAAAAATGAAGAACCTTTAGCTTCACTTCCTGGTACTTTTGTACTTTTTTTTTTTTTTTTTAGTAGCAACATGTTAACAAGGAACGGCTAGCCGAGTGTTTTACAACGTCGGCCTCTTATGCAAGACACCTGGGTTCGACCTCTAGTTAGGCAAATGATTTTTTTTTTTTTTTTTTGCTGGGGGCGAACATTAAACATCTACTAGAATATTCCAAACAAGAGACCATTCCCATAAATTGTACACTACCAGAAATCTGGCATTAGGATAACAAGTAAAAACATACAGTTGCAGTCTCAAGATGATAGAAGGCATGTTCTTGGTTGTTCCTGAGGAGGAATAGGTCAATATAAACAACAATAAAAAACAATTTAAAAAAAAAAAAAAAACCTGCGAATCAGAATAAACATACTGATATATTTTTTTTTTTTAATATATACTAGACGTATTGATGTATTAATGCTAACATATCTAACTGGATTATTTTCTTTTCACTAGGCTCAAGTGGCAAGTTTAAATTTTGATAAATATTATGTTATTTGTTTTTATAATGAATAGCTTCTGCTTGATAATATCAGTTTATTATCACATAGGCTAAAACATAGCGATCGTGCCACCTATGACTATCTTAAATTCAGAAGGGCTACTGTAGTGACCATGAATGTATTTGGTTTGATTGCTCTTGATTTCAACAAGCCTTCAGTGTTTCAGATGTATTATGGCTACCTATTCAGTCAAATCTTTTACAAATGTAATGTCTTATAGATAGTTGGAGGATTTCCAATAGTATATAATGCACTAATGTTTCTTGTTAAAGTTCTTATGCATATTGCATTGTGAAAATTATCGCTTCACATTCTCTATTCTTTTTTTTAAGGTCATGGCAAAAGATTCGATTTTAACCAGCATCTTATAGGTGTTTGTTGTTAGATGTTGAGTATGACGAATTAATTAATCGGCTTTAAAATGTTTGACGCCTAAAATCTTTATATTTTTATTGTTGTCGTGTCCTATGATATTCATCCAGTCTTCGAACGAATAAATGCATTAAATGTTATTGCTGCTTATTTAAAATAAGTCGGCAGTGACTGCTTCTGTAACAGGGTGACGTCATCACTTGTTTGTTAGGAGGTAGATGATGTACCTGAATTAACAAGTTTTTGCAGCCTTCACATTTGTTTCTAGAACCTTTGTTTGTTATTGAGAGAGAAATATTTAGAAAATTAATAATTTATAAATAGTATATGATAGTACTGTTGATGTGCACTTTTAAAGCGAACCTAGTAGTACTGGCTTTCTGGAAGCTCAATGAGGACAGCTGTCAATTTAATTACTATATTTAGGCGCAGAATAGGATGATGCAATAAGATGCAATTGAGATACAGTTAGAAATTCCCACGTGAGAACGTATATAGTAAATATTTTGAGACGTATAAGAAATTTATAGAAGAAAAGAAAACAAATACCTAGCATCCTAGCATCAGAGTATAAATATTAAGTGAGAAACTAATAGGGTAATCCTTCAGTCAACCACACTTAGAAGCAGAGGAGCCAGTCACATGGAGCCTCAAAGACATACACTAGAGAGCAGACATGAAACAAAACCTCGAGCAATAATGACAACACACAAGGTACCTGGATCCATGGTCAACAGAGACACGTTAGATGGGAACATTATTGAGATGTTAGAGTCGACGATTAAGCCGTTTGTACCAGACCGCACTAGAAGCCAAGTGGCAGTTATAGACACTAGAACCAGTTAACAAAGTAACTAGATATGAAAAACACAAAGAGACCTTAAGAGTATGTACCCATAAAGACAACACATCGCTTTTCAGAATATCATTGATGTTGTTCGCCGCATTACTGGAGTATCGCAATAAAGACAGCATATACAAGAACAGTTGTTTCCATACATTGTATTATACGAGCATTAGAGTCATGAGAGAAGCATGCAGCTGGCAAGACATCATCGTCATTACCACTATTGGCGCGACCATCTTTCTCCCCCGAGAAATCCATTTTCTTCACCGTCTTATTTCAAGAATAAATCCACTTGAATAACTAAAGTTTTTTTTTTTTTTTTTTTTTTTTTTTTTAAATTAAATATTTATAGTTTCACTATAAAAATGAACGAATTAAAACACAATCGTTTCGATGCTTTTTGGGTTTCTCCCCCCCCCCCCCAAAAAAAAAAATGATTTGAATTGCACACATTCGGGAGCTCTGTGATGACACGCACGAACGTGACTGGAAACCGACAAGAAGCCGAGTTGCAACGAGCCAAAAGAGTCTACAAGATGCCTCTAATATATCCCAATTCTGACCTACCTCGTTAGATGTATAGGGAAATATATTCTTCTTGGTTATAGCACTCAGACTCACACAGTGTTTGATTGCTAACAAATACATTTACACAGCGGTTGAGAAAGGTTGCATCCTGGGCGTCGCCAGGTGTCTTTGTCACAGACCTCTGGGTGACCTTGCTGGTCCGTGGCTCGTTACTGGGCCTATGACAGACAGACTAACCTTTTACACACACTGAACCCGAACGCACACAGAGCACACACGACAATCTTTATTGTAAGTACAGGTAATACAATAGACAGTTGACTTCCGCGCTATTGCTTGGACCCTCTGGCCGAACGAGCTTTACAGTCGCCTCACTCCCAGTACGTTCCACAAGCAATCTCCTGGTGTACAAACCACAGCACGGCGAGATACACTCTTTTCTATCGCCACGCTGACCCAATCAAACTGTCACAGCCTCTGTCCAGTGCAGGGTCAGAGTGCCAAGGTTAGACGTTCTCTCACAGAACATGTACACAACTGATTTAACTGGTCAGAAGTAACTAGAACCTATTTACCTCTTTATGGAACAACACGCTACTGGTACCAGTTAAATACAACTACACACAAAAACTATCCTATTCTAACAGAACACTGTAACATAAACTATCCAGTCACTAACAGAAAATATCCTAACTTAATTAACACTATCACTGTCTTGCTAAACGTCTTCTCTCTGTGACCGTTG